>JASANB010006684.1:7500-58659 GCA_030248155.1 Sabatieria punctata
CTATTATTCCATGCACCACTATTCAAGGCATTACGCCTGTATTGAGCACTCTAATTTTTTCAAAGTAAACACGCTAGCCACCCAAGACACCCGGTTAAGAGCATCAAGGGAAAACCAGCAAATAAAGCGCCGGAGATCAGTTTGGACTCAGTGAGCCAACCGATTCCGAGCACGCAGATCCAACTACGAGCTTTTTAACCGCAGCAGCATAGATATACACCTGCGGAGCTGGAATTACCGCGGCTGCTGGCACCAGACTTGCCCTCCGCTAGATCCTCGTTAAAGGATTTAGATTGTTCTCATTCCGATAACGGGCCTCATAGAGATCCGTCTCGTTATTTTTCGTCACTACCTCCTCGTGCCGAGAGTGGGTAATTTGCGCGCCTGCTGCCTTCCTTGGATGTGGTAGCCGTTTCTCAGGCTCCCTCTCCGGAGTCGAACCCTTATTCTCCGTTACCCGTTACAACCATGGTAGGCACATAAACTACCATCGAAAGTTGATAAGGCAGACACTTGAAAGATGCGTCGCCGGTACGAGACCATGCGATCAGCGTAGTTATTCAGAGTCACCAACAGACGGAACGAATCCGATTGGTTTTGTTCTAATAAATGCGCTCGTCCCGTAAGGTCAGAGCTTTAGTGCGTGTATTAGCTCTAGAATTACCACAGTTATCCAAGTAAACCGAGAGATCCAAGAAACAACGGCTGTTGTAATGAGCCATTCGCGGCTTTACCATTGATCGGCTTCTGCTTAGACATGCATGGCTTAATCTTTGAGACAAGCATATGACCACTGGCAGGATCAACCAGGTAACAATCGGATGCTGAAGCCCACAGCTACCCGGTCTCCCGAGGTAACACTTGCAACAGCTCCTCTTGCCAACCAGATCCACCAACCCAAACCACTCTTCTCAAACATAGATACTCTGAATCGCAGAGCAACACTCCACCACCGCAACCTTCACAGCAAAACGCTTTGCCAGACAACCACGTATCCAGCAGAGCAAGCCTGTAGCAAGTTAGGACCGTCCAAGTGGACAGCAACTCGAGGCTCAGCTGTCTAGGAACAAAACAGTGAATTGTGCTTTGCCTTTCGAGAGAAACCCTCTAGAGACATCAGCACACAACGAACAAGGCGTCCGCTTTCATATCATGATTTGACGAGGTGGTCGGACCACCTCCCTACATATATAGTATGACGTCGACCGGTCCCTCAAGTCACAGCCACCAAACCTGCACTAAATACTCTATTACCCAAAGCCTAGGACTAGTACCAAACCAAACCACTCTTCCCCCAACTTGCCCAACCACCCTGACTGCTAAGACGCAAGGGGATAATGTGTCTACACCTAAGCTCGTACGGAGTAATGTGTCTACACCTAACTTGGTAGCAGGGCTAACTGGCCCAAAGCGCAAAAACACACGTTTATAATGTGTCTACACCTAACCTCAGAGCAGGCGCAACAGGCCCCAAGCGCAAAAACGCAAGTTAATAATGTGTCTACACCTAAGCTGGTAGGGAGTAATGTGTCTACACCTAACTTGGTAGCAGGGCCAACTGGCCCAAAGCGCTAAAGCACACGTTTATAATGTGTCTACACCTAACCTCAGAGCAGGCGCAACAGGCCCAAAGCGCAAAAACGCAAGTTAATAATGTGTCTACACCTAAGCTCATAGGGAGCAATGTGTCTACACCTAACTTGGTAGGAGGGCCAACTGGCCCAAAGCGCAAAAACACAAGTTTATATTGTGTCTACACCTAACCTCAGAGCAGGCGCAACAGGCCCCAAGCGCAAAAACGCAAGTAAATAATGTGTCTACACCTAAGCTAGTAGGGAGTAATGTGTCTACACCTAACTTGGTAGCAGGGCCAACTGGCCCAAAGCGCTAAAGCACACGTTTATAATGTGTCTACACCTAACCTCAGAGCAGGCGCAACAGGCCCAAAGCGCAAAAACGCAAGTTAATATTGTGTCTACACCTAAGCTCATAGGGTATAATGTGTCTACACCTAAGCTCATAGGGAGTAATGTGTCTACACCTAACTTGGTAGCAGGGCTAACTAGCCCAAAGCGCAAAAACACGTTTATAATGTGTCTACACCTAACCTCAGAGCAGGCATAACAGCCCCTAAGTGCTAAGACGCAAGGGGATAATGTGTCTACACCTAAGCTCATAGGGAGTAATGTGTCTACACCTAACTTGGTAGCAGGGCTAACTGGCCCAAAGCGCAAAAACACAAGTTTATATTGTGTCTACACCTAACCTCAGAGCAGGCGCAACAGGCCCAAAGCGCAAAAACGCAAGTTAATATTGTGTCTACACCTAAGTTCATAGGGTATAATGTGTCTACACCTAACTTGGTAGCAGGGCCAACTGGCCCAAAGCGCTAAAGCACACGTTTATAATGTGTCTACACCTAACCTCAGAGCAGGCGCAACAGGCCCAAAGCGCAAAAACGCAAGTTAATATTGTGTCTACACCTAAGCTCATAGGGTATAATGTGTCTACACCTAAGCTCATAGGGAGTAATGTGTCTACACCTAACTTGGTAGCAGGGCTAACTAGCCCAAAGCGCAAAAACACGTTTATAATGTGTCTACACCTAACCTCAGAGCAGGCATAACAGCCCCTAAGTGCTAAGACGCAAGGGGACAATGTGTCTACACCTAAGCTCATAGGGAGTAATGTGTCTACACCTAACTTGGTAGCAGGGCTAACTGGCCCAAAGCGCAAAAACACAAGTTTATATTGTGTCTACACCTAACCTCAGAGCAGGCGCAACAGGCCCAAAGCGCAAAAACGCAAGTTAATATTGTGTCTACACCTAAGTTCATAGGGTATAATGTGTCTACACCTAAGCTCATAGGGAGTAATGTGTCTACACCTAACTTGGCAGTAACACCTAAACACCCAAAGCGCAAAAACGCAAGTGTATAATGTGTCTACACCTAACCTCAGAGCAGGCGCAACAGGCCCCAAGCGCAAAAACGCAAGTTCATAATGTGTCTACACCTAAGCTAGTAGGGAGTAATGTGTCTACACCTAACTTGGTAGCAGGGCCAACTGGCCCAAAGCGCTAAAGCACACGTTTATAATGTGTCTACACCTAACCTCAGAGCAGGCGCAACAGGCCCAAAGCGCAAAAACGCAAGTTAATATTGTGTCTACACCTAAGCTCATAGGGTATAATGTGTCTACACCTAAGCTCATAGGGAGTAATGTGTCTACACCTAACTTGGTAGCAGGGCTAACTGGCCCAAAGCGCAAAAACACACGTTTATAATGTGTCTACACCTAACCTCAGAGCAGGCGCAACAGGCCCCAAGCGCAAAAACGCAAGTTAATAATGTGTCTACACCTAAGCTGGTAGGGAGTAATGTGTCTACACCTAACTTGGTAGCAGGGCTAACTGGCCCAAATAGGGAGTAATGTGTCTACACCTAACTTGGTAGCAGGGCTAACTGGCCCAAAGCGCAAAAACACACGTTTATAATGTGTCTACACCTAACCTCAGAGCAGGCGCAACAGGCCCAAAGCGCAAAAACGCAAGTTAATAATGTGTCTACACCTAAGCTCATAGGGTATAATGTGTCTACACCTAAGCTCATAGGGAGTAATGTGTCTACACCTAACTTGGTAGCAGGGCTAACTGGCCCAAAGCGCAAAAACACACGTTTATAATGTGTCTACACCTAACCTCAGAGCAGGCGCAACAGGCCCCAAGCGCAAAAACGCAAGTTAATAATGTGTCTACACCTAAGCTGGTAGGGAGTAATGTGTCTACACCTAACTTGGTAGCAGGGCTAACTGGCCCAAAGCGCAAAAACACACGTTTATAATGTGTCTACACCTAACCTCAGAGCAGGCGCAACAGGCCCCAAGCGCAAAAACGCAAGTTAATAATGTGTCTACACCTAAGCTGGTAGGGAGTAATGTGTCTACACCTAACTTGGTAGCAGGGCCAACTGGCCCAAAGCGCTAAAGCACACGTTTATAATGTGTCTACACCTAACCTCAGAGCAGGCGCAACAGGCCCAAAGCGCAAAAACGCAAGTTAATAATGTGTCTACACCTAAGCTCATAGGGAGCAATGTGTCTACACCTAACTTGGTAGCAGGGCCAACTGGCCCAAAGCGCTAAAGCACACGTTTATAATGTGTCTACACCTAACCTCAGAGCAGGCGCAACAGGCCCAAAGCGCAAAAACGCAAGTTAATATTGTGTCTACACCTAGGCTCATAGGGTATAATGTGTCTACACCTAAGCTCATAGGGAGTAATGTGTCTACACCTAACTTGGTAGCAGGGCTAACTAGCCCAAAGCGCAAAAACACGTTTATAATGTGTCTACACCTAACCTCAGAGCAGGCATAACAGCCCCTAAGTGCTAAGACGCAAGGGGATAATGTGTCTACACCTAAGCTCATAGGGAGTAATGTGTCTACACCTAACTTGGCAGTAACACCTAAACACCCAAAGCGCAAAAACGCAAGTTTATATTGTGTCTACACCTAACCTCAGAGCAGGCATAACAGCCCCTAAGTGCTAAGACGCAAGGGGATAATGTGTCTACACCTAAGCTCATAGGGAGTAATGTGTCTACACCTAACTTCCACTGTTGTTCTTTACCACTGTTTGAATTTGGCACTGATCGGCTGGCTGGCTGGTTGTTGTGCGCTGGGTCGCTGGTTGCGTGCATCGGCGTCCCAATAAACGGTACCCTTTGACTACAGCGCTGGGTCGCCTTTGATCGGCGTCCAGGTCTTGCGTCGGCCCTGTTGGTGTTGACAGGCAGCAGCGATCTGCGGTTTATTGGATGACGGCGACAATTAGGTGGCAGTCCAAACAACTGCACCCAATAGCGTTGGTACTTGGTGGCGATGAATTGTTGTAGCAACCAATAGCTGCGAGTAGACTAGCATCGCCAGTGACACGTTGGCGCGGAATGGCGGTCTTCGGTGCATGAGTGTGGTTGTTGCAGCACGGTGCTAGTATGCCATAAGCAGAGAGGGCCGTCTATTTAATAACAGTTAAGAAAGAGGCAACAGAACAGCTACACGCAGAAGGGTTACGATTACACACACACTGGCCGGTAGCGGACCAGTCTTGCTAACCTGCCAGTTATAGCAGACATGTTTTACAACAGAGGGGTGACAGCTCCGCGGATGCACCACTCTATGCTAATATCAATCACACCTAAAACGCATATGCAGATACATACGTACGCACTCATACACGCACTCACACAACACACATATAGTGATACGTTGCTGACATACATGTAACAGGCAGTGTTGCCAGTGTTGCAATTGAGTTGGTTTGTGTCGTGTTGTTGTTGCGCACCAACTTGACACGACCGCTGAGCTACCCGTTTGCTTCGCAAGACTGAGATCTTCACACATTCCTTCACACAGTACCTTAATCTAATCGCTCCATCACCAAACCACACAACATCTGCTGTACCGACCTCTAGCCAAAACATCACACTAATCACCCCAATTCCTGACATTCTAAAACTCACACGACACAAACCAACTCAATTGCAACACCAGGTTGGGGAGATTCCCCCCAAATTTTGGGGGATTTTTCCGATTTAGGGGCAAAATTTCGATTTGGGGTTTAGGGGGAAAGTTTGGGGGGATTTTTTAAGACTTAGGGGTTTTTTAGGGGGAATTTAACCGGGTCCAGAAGTAGTAATTTTTTTTTTTTTTTTATTATATAAAATATATAAAATTTTAGATTTTTTGTTTCTGTGTGTGTGTGTGTAGGAGCTTCTACGCATCTGTACTTTCTGCTTTTTCTTTCTTTCTCCTTTTTGGGGATTAATATGCAATTTCTGAGCGGATTCAGGATCTGATAAGGGAGCCTCCCCAAATTGGTCTGGGTCACATCACCGATTTTGCTCAATTTTACATATATATAAGTATGTGTCAAAAAACTGTGAAGCCCAAAGTATGAGCTCCGGTGGACCCCCCAGAGCGCCAGGACCCCCCTCCAAAGTAGGGGTGGTCGAGCCGAAAATCCAAAATTCAGGTGTCCACTTCAGACCATCGTTATTCACTCAAAATTTGTGCTAGGTTGACATTCAATACACCACCAGATCCGGTATGACATGCAGATTTCAAAAATGGTATCTAAAATGCGCTTTAATCTCTCCGTACCGCTGTTTTTTTACCAAAAATGCGGTCGAACGTCAATTTTTTTGCTTACTGACCAAGACATTGACCCTAACTTTTGCACCTTGGAATGACGGGACAGACGTAGATTTTTTATATTATTTTGCCTACTAAACCCGCAACGTACACACAAAATTTGGAGAAGATCATCGCGTGCCAACGGGACGAAATTGGCCCTGGAAGTGTTGAAAGAGAAAAATTTTTCGGTAAATTTTAACAAAAAATTATTCTCTGGGTCAATTTTTTATGCTGATGACGATTGTGACAATTGTTTTTGTGAAAAATTGCAATTTCGCCAGAAGCACGCCGATTTCTGTTTAGTTCAGCAAGAAGAGATCATCTGTTCCTGTACTCGTTATGGGTGCGTCAGAGCGCTTTTTGCCCTAGAACCAAAGTTGTCGAGGGGCCTGACCTCGGTACTGTGGTGCAACCTAATCTGCGCAACGTGCCATGGTAATGCTAATTTGCGCAACGAAAATAATCTGCTTTTTCTGCAGTGGGGATGGACGCCAGTTTTTCAGTAAATTAGAATCTACAGACCTCGGGAATTTCAAAAATGTATGCATTTTGATTCTAGGTGCAACAGTTCTGAAGATATACAGCGTCAAATTTGGCCGAAAATGCTAAAAATGGCCATCCTTGGCGATTTTCAGATTTCTGGGGGCAGGATTGGAATAACTCGGGACCAACTCAACCGATTTGGCTGAAACTCACGGCTATCGTGCAAAATTTAGTTTTACATCGCAGATTCTGCGCAACTGCCTGGTATGCTATTGCGCAACGAAAAAAAGGGGGGCAGTTTTTCGTGATAGATCTAACGGGATTTCTTTCTTTTGATTCTAGGTGCAACAGTTCTGAAGATATACAGCGTCAAATTTGGCCGAAAATGCTAAAAGTGGCCATTCTTGGCGATTTTCAGATTTCTGGGGGCAGGATTGGAATAACTCGGGACCAACTCAACCGATTTGGCTGAAACTCACGGCTATCGTGCAAAATTTAATTTTACATCGATTCTGATGCATAAGAACCCTGAAAAATTGACCGTGATGCCGTAATCCCGATTTTGCCAAGATGAGGTCATTTCTTCTTTTTCTGCTGGTATATAGTAGTTTAAGCCCACCACTCTTGTTAACAATGTGCTTTTAAGTGTTTTGAATAGTAAGGGGGGGGGGGATCTCAGACCTTTCTGAAGCCGTACAGGTACTAGTACTGTAGTATGTGGTCCTGGCATGAAAATAACTTTTTGTCAATTTACATTCTTCCTACGGCAAGGAAATGCAATATAGAGTAGGCACTAAGGGTTTTCATTGTCAGGGAATACAGTTCTGACATAACTATGATCACTGGAATACTGTATTTTGAGGTCCCGACACGAAAATTGTTATTTTGCGTTTATGCATGCCTGGTTTAAGGAAACGCTCTATAGAGTAGAAAATAAAGGTTTTCAGGAGTGGGGAATCTATTTCTGACATAACCATCATCGCTCGGATACTGTACTTTGAGGTCCCGACGAGATCGTTTCCTTGTAACAGAAACACCTAAATAGCAAAAAATAACAATTTTCACGTTGGGATATCTAAATACCATCCAGTGATTATAGTTATGTCAGTAATGGATTCTCTGACCATGAAAACCCTTAGTGCCTAAGGTCTTTCAGGGTTCTTATGCATCAGAATCGATGTAAAACTAAATTTTGCACCATAGCTGTGAGTTTCAGCCAAATCGGTTGAGTTGGTCCAGAGTTATTTCAATCCTGCCCCCAGAAAGCTGAAAATCGCCAAAAATGGCCATTTTTAGCATTTTCGGCAAAATTTGATGCTGCTTATCTCTGGAACCGTTCCACCTAGAATCAAAATGAATACATTTTTGAAATTCCCGAGGTCTGTAGATTCTAATTCACTGAAAAACTGGCGTCCATCCCAACTGCAGAAAAAGCAGATTATTTTCGTTGCGCAAATTAGCATTACCATGGCACGTTGCGCAGATTAGGTTGCACCACAGTACCGAGGTCAGGCCCCTCGACAACTTTGGTTCTAGGGCAAAAAGCGCTCTGACGCACCCATAACGAGTACAGGAACAGATGATCTCTTCTTGCTGAACTAAACAGAAATCGGCGTGCTTCTGGCGAAATTGCAATTTTTCACAAAAACAATTGTCACAATCGTCATCAGCATAAAAAATTGACCCAGAGAATAAATTTTTGTTAAAATTTACCGAAAAATTTTTTTCTTGCAACACTTCCAGAGCCAATTTCATCCCGTTGGCACGCGATGATTTTCTCCAAATTTTGTGTGTACGTTGCGGGTTTAGTAGGCAAAATAATATAAAAAATCTACGTCTGTCCCGTCATTCCAAGGTGCAAAAGTTAGGGTCAATGTCTTGGTCAGTAAGCAAAAAAATTGGCGTTCGACCGCATTTTTGGTAAAAAACAGCGGTACGGAGAGATTAAAGCGCATTTTAGATACCATTTTTGAAATCTGCATGTCATACCGGATCTGGTGGTGTATTGAATGTCAACCTAGCACAAATTTTGAGTGAATAACGCTGGTCTGAAGTGGACACCTGAATTTTGGATTTTTGGCTCAACCACCCCTACTTTGGAGGGGGGCCCTGGCGCTCTGGGGGGTTCACCGGAGCTCATACTTTGGGCTTCGCAGTTTTTTGACACACACTTATATATATGTAAAAATGAGCAAAATCGGTGATGTGACCCAGACCAATTTGGGGAGCAATCCTGAATCCTCTCAGAAATTGCGTCTTAAACAAAATTTGCTGCATAACAGTTGAATTGCGCCCTGAGCTATATAAGTGACTTCTCCGAAAACTCAAAACGTTCAGCCTAAATTTTAGGCACGTATTTGTCGTGACGTGAGTGATAAAATTTACTTTAACCTACAATGAAAGCTGCAATACATACGTTATTTCTGTGGACAGGAAGTTCTGTAACAAAGTGGGTCGGGGACTCGCTTTGAATGGTTCAATATATTTATCTCTATCTCTGGCTCATTTTGACGTCCTATAGTTAAACAACCCGATTTTCGCGGGCCTATATCTCGAGCGTGGAGTGTCGAATTGGGAATTCCACTGCAGCAGTTGAATAAGTGGTCAAGTGGTATTAGTGTGCCAACTTACAGCCCTCTACGCCAAACTTTCAACTTTGGGTCTGAATAGTGCAAAGGGCCAAGACTCGATCGATTCAGTTCAGACACTGACTCTTAAATTTCGTAAAATTGGCCTAGAGATTTGATATATATTTATATGAATTTGATATAAATTTTGCTTGGTTTGGCAGCTTCACTAACCAAAGTCTGGCTACAAAACACCAAGTTCAGTCCAAATATGACCTTGTTCATGCTTATAGCAAAGATATCAATTCATTAAATGGTAATTTGTAGACCATTTATCGTCATCTGAAAAAAGTTCAACTCATTTTGGACTGACACGACCCAGGTTTTGAACTGTTTCCTTATGAATTGAGTATTGATTTGAGCAAATTTATATTTAATTCATAACAAATAAAAAAGTAAATTTAATTTGAAATTAAATTTCCGAATTGGGGTCCCAAGCAAATTACAATAATAGCAAGTTATTTTCTTCTGAAGGTTGAGAAAGCAATTTAAGAGTCGGTGTCTGAGCTAGGCAACCCTTCCTTGACCATTTTAGTGCCCTTTGAGCTACAGGGCTGCCCGCTTAGTATGTTATGCCCAATAGCAACACCAATCATTCCTGCAAGTTTCAGGACTGTACTCCTTGTATTACCGAAAACAATTAAATTTGCGTGGACCACCCTCATTCCTAGTTTTCGGGTCATAAAACCAGTATGAGTCGGAATTTTGGCACTAAACTTGCAGAATATTTAGCCAACCATGTTGTTAATTTTTGCTGAAAATTTGAGCCAAATCGGTAAAGAAATGACTGAGAACGAAACGTTTGAGTGAAGGCCGAAAGAGCGATGGGACATTTTTTTATCTATACTGTATAACTATTAAGAGTGGGTGTCTGAGCCAGACAACCCTGTGCTGAACTCCCTATGTACAAAAATAGGTCGACCTCTCCGATTTTGCTCAAAATTTGCCCAAATGATGTACCTTGGGGGGAAACTAACCTGCACCAACTATGGGCCGCCAACTCCGCCTAATATGCAAATTACAAGGGGTCAAAGGTCAAATTTGGGGTAACTTTTTGCACCGAACATAAAAACCTCAATTTTCAACGTACAGCATCCGGATTTTTTTTAAATAATAGAGCGTGTCGCAAACTATCAAATGAGCGATACCCCGCATTTCTGTCTTCACGTACACAATACTTGTAACAGTTTTTCTGTATTTTTCACTTTCCCGAAAGTCACATTTATGGCTGTAGAACCAAAGTGCCCGGGACCCCAGGCAGTTTTTTTATTCATAAGATAGGCCGTGAAGAGAGCTTCATTTTGATATATAACATTTGCTGTTTCCGCGGGTCGAAAGTTGCCAAATTTGCCTTTGAATGTTGACTCCCAGTCTGACTTTCTTAACGTGTTTGCAACATGGATGCTCCCGATGTGTGTCAGACTGCTTCTTATAATGCTGAGTGTTTTATTACCTGATAGCGGTTGCTGCAAGCTATCATTTGAGTCACAGCTCGCCGTTCTTCCTTCGTCAAACTGGAAATTAGGTTTTGTTGAACTTGGCTTGAGCTTAATCTCAAGCGGCTTCTGTCGGATGTTCAGTCAAGTCATAGAGTGTGCACAAATTTTGGGAAATATACAGTGGGGTGCAAAAGTTTAAACGCACCCAGTCAGGTACAAGAAAAAGTGACTTTTCACTTATTTGTTGAAGGTAATTGGCAAGTGTTATACACCGTTGCATAGCTTGAGATGTTGCGAAGAGGTTGGCGCAGACTGCACTGCAATGCGTTGCTTTATTGTAAAGTTATAGCCAGCCTAAGCCGGACTGTCAAAAAAATGGGTTAGCAAAAGTTTAAACGCACTTTAAAAATCCCACAAAATCTGACTCAGATATTTCAAATAAAAGTTGTACGAACACCTAAATAGTAAATAATAAATAACAAGACAAGTTTGATGCTTTTCCATGATTCAGTTAGCCCTTTTGTGCTCTTTGTCCAATTCGCATTCAGAAGATTGAACCTGCTATGGGGGCCTTGTACCAACGCGATCTCTAGCACCAGAGTGCCAGTAGCGCCTTGACAGATCAAACTTACTAACATCTGGTGTATGTTAGAAAGTCTGGCATGCATGAATTTCAAACTTTTTAGAAGTTACGAGTCATAAACGTTGCTAATTATGGGCTCAAACCAAATAATTATAGTGAATCTGCTAGGTAATGGCCACATTGTTATGGTTTATGAGGTGCATATCTGACTCAGCTGCCTGGTTTTAAGAAAAATAGCATGAGCAAAGACAGCTGAAGGCCTAAGAGGCCAGAGACGCTGAACACAGTAAAATTGGGACCTCTAGTATCATAGTCAAGCATGAGTGAGCCAAGATTCAGTGTACACCAATGGCAGAAGCATTCACTGAAGCAGCCATAGGTCATCTTAAAATGAACAGATGATGGAATTCCATATCCATGGGATCACAGAATGCATTTCAGTTAAAAACGCAAGTTTCTGGAAGCAGGGATGATGTCTCGTGGTCAAACTACCCTCACAGTTGCCGTCAGTTGATTATTGTGGATCATAACTGGATATTCAGTATGCTGGTTATAGTGCTGTTAACTGAGTAAGGTGCCTAAATGGCATGTTCTGGTATTTGTGTATAAGAGAAACAATAGTACATGTAAAAACCATATGAGTTAACCCATGTTTGTTGGTTGCAGTCGATTACAAACACTGAGAAGACCAGAATACTAAACCTCAGTGTGACAGATGTGGAACAGTGATGATCCGTCAACCTTAATCTGATTAAAAAATTTTCTGTTTTCGTGGTGCTGTTATCATAAACACAATTTGTTTAGCCTGATTAGCAGTCTCTGTCTCTTACACATTCATAAGAAGTTTGAGAGAGTTCAAGACCATTCAAATTGTATAGATCTTGTACACAGACCAGACCAATTTCACCATGATGAGATGTGTTACGATTAATTGCGTTACAGTGCGACTGAATTATTCCAAAGCATCAAAGTTGTCCTGCCGTTCATTAATTAGTATTTAGGTATGCTTACAATCGTTGTCTGAAAGAAGTTTAGTCAGATTTTGTAGAATTTTGAAAGTGCGTTTAAACTTTTGCTAACCCTTTTCCTGACAGATTGACTTAGACCGGATATAACTTCAACATAACACAACCCATTGCAGCGCAGTCTGCACCACCTTTTTGGTAAGATCTCAAGCTATGTAACGGTGTATAACACTTACCGATTACCTCCAACAAATCAGCGAAAAGTCAGTTTTTCTTGAAGTGGACAAGGTGCGTTTAAACTTTTGCACCCCACTTTATATATTTGCTTTCTAATCTACACAAATAGTGTGGCCTGAACAAAATAGTATAGGATTCCTATGGTTAATGATTCCTGTATGCAGCTGAGATAACGGTAACTATCACCAGAATTACATGTAGCTGCAGTAAAAGAAGTGGATTAGTTACAGCAGTTGCACAATACTGACACAAACTTCGAAATTGCAGACATGATTCCAACGTGTAACATGACACTAGACAACCAGCTAACATTACATTTTAAAATTGAATACATTTTCGATAAAATAAACAATTGGCGAAATAATCAAAACCCATACTGTGCATAATGTTCAGACAGTGAGGAACAAATAACATTTAGTGCCAGTTTTGCAGTCATTCAGGGTGCTCTTTCATCGACGCTAGCATTTCGTCATCTTCTGGAATGACTATGTTTTCATCATCCAGGTAATCATGCCGAGGTGAAAACTGGTTTTCGGATGTGTCATTAGGCAGGTTTGCATTTGGCTGGTCAGCTGCAGCGGCTGCACCCTTTCTCAGTTTCTGGGACATCCTTGAGAAATATGCTAGAATTTGCTGCTCTGTCAAATATTCATTTGCGTTAAAAAGAAGCGCACCACCTGAAACATTTAAAGCTATTGTTGTACAATGCAGCAATGTTGTTGATTTTCATATACATTGGGTATCTGAAATAAGCATACTATTTATGTAGGTGAACAATACCTCTGCGGGTTTTTGTCATATCACGAGCCACTTGTCCAGCATTCAATTTCTGCTTTGTTCGTTCACCTTCAAGGAATTTGTTTTCAAGGTACTCCACCTGTTTTTTTGAAAAACTTATGAACGCAGGTGCTTCACGTAAAGCCCATCCCTTCTCAAGAGGTTGTATTTCGCTTTGGTGACATGCACTTTGGTGAGCAGCATGTGTCTCTAGCTCTTCATTGATCTCAGCACTGAGGTCACCAATAGCTTTTGATGTGTGCAATTCTTCCAATCGATTGTCGTACAACCCTAAGAAGTGTATTTATAAGACAGATAAAAGCAAGAATTTAACAAGAGCTAAGAAAACTGTTTAAACAAATAAGCATGCGTAAATGTAAACATGCCTTGAGCTGCATCCAACAGAGTGACTCGTTCAGGTTTGTAATTATGTTTCCCACTGGCTACTATGGTTGGATGATATTGGATTTTTGGGATGCATATGATATTGCATATGAATATATGCATGCAATCTCTAGTGCATATTGATATTGCATATATTATATGCATGCAAAAATGAGATATGTACATACTTTTTGCATATTTGCATATTTTATCAAGGCGGTCTGAAATGGATAACTGGGCGTTTTCCAAGCATTTTCTAGTTTGGTTGGAATGTCTACACAATCCTTAGCATTGATTAGACATACCTATTTTACAGATACAGACCTCATCTGGAAAAAAACAAGAGGGGAAACACAGTTTGGCATGAAAGACCAGCTCATTTCATAATGTTTAGAAAAAAATGGTTCACATTACAGATTTTCGGCTAAATTACTGTTTGCATGTTCAAATTTATTCTCTCTAATGTGGTATACCTAACCCTTTGTAGTCCTGTCCTAGTTTTACAAACTAAAAAATTCGGAATTTGAAAAGTCTCAATTGAGATTTCCCTTCTTTGCGAGTTGAGTTTAGGGTCCCCAGCTATTCATCTCCATTCTGTCTGTTTTCGGATGTTAATTGTGGCACCTTATTTTGAACAATTCTGCTAAAAACTCCAGATATTTATGAAGGAATGAGGTGCTTGCAGAAGTTCGCAATTCGCTAAACAAACTCTTTCATTTTTGCTCAGCTCAAAACCAGAAATCGGCCAAACTAGCCCTGTTTGAAATTTGTACTGTTTTGGATGACTACTTTATGGATTTTTCCGCGCCAAACAGATAAAACAACTATTTGAATCGTTTAAGGTTCTTTGGAATATAAGTATACAGCACGAAAAGTCAGCGAAACCACTGACAAAAATATGCAGACTAAAAATATGCAAAATTTTGATATCAGGGTCAATTTGCATATGACTATTGCATATTGGAATTTTGCATGCATATGATATTGCATATGCATATATGCATGCCAAAAACCATGCATATATGCATTGTTTGATATTGCATATTGCATATATGCGTCCAACCATACTGGCTACATGACGAATCAGATTGCAATAGTAGTAATACTGTGCAGTACATCCTGGCTCTGGACAGTCATAAAGCACATCACGATTGTACTCATAGCTGGAATCTGCCATTGCTTCATTCGGTACAACCTCTTCTGCAGTTGAGTCATGTGCCAGCTGTTCAAATTCGTCAGGAATATCTATGCCTTGATCAGGTTCAGAATGTCTTTCTGGTGTTTGGGGATAGTCTGGTTGACCAATTGGTTTCCACGATTCATGGATCTCTCGTTCAGGTGTGAATACATGGTGATTAGCAAGCTTCTTGAATGCTTCTGTGTTTACTCTGATTTGTTTCCCATTCCCAAGAAATGGCATTCTTCAGCCCCACATCGACCCACCCAAAAATATTATATGGCCTTTTTCGTCCTCAGTTGCTGTAGTCCACATAAACTGAAAGTCAGAGAACTTGGTAATCCCTTCGATGCCTTTTGGTTTCCGTTTTGGCACTGTTTCTTGTTTTCTTTTTCTTGATTGTGGTTGTCCATCATTGACACAACCAATGAAAAAGCTAACGCTGCGAAGCCCCATGAGAAGTTGCAGCATTGACGAAGTCATCAGCTGTAATGGCATCCAATCCCTCATCAACTGACAGGTAGACCTATGATAAAGAAGGCGGGTTTGAAAAGCGATGAGAAATGCACAAGTATTCCTGCACCATTATTAGACTGAACCTTGTCTCTTTATTCGTGCACTTGCTCTGTCCGTGGGGCCCTTCCCACTCTAAAAATTGCACAACTGTAGGCACAGAGATGAGAGGACAATGGGTTAATATGTGCTACCTGTGCTTCAGAAAAGAGCCACCGTTTGATAACAACAGGACCTCTGGAAATCTCAATGCTGGCAATGATTGATGACGATTTGTAATGACCCTAAATTTTTAAAGAAAAGATGCAGCTACATATTGTCAAAAGTAATGACTAAAAGTAAGTACCGGAGTTTTCCACTTAGTATCCCAGGGGATATAACACGGAAAATTACGTTTCTCTGTGAAAACATCGCCGCCAGTTAAAATCCCAGGGATATTAACTGGACAAAGCCATGGGATATTAACTGGAAACGGCATGGGATATTAACCGGAACAATGTTTTATCATACATACAGTATGCGTGTGTAAAGAAAATTATTACAAATTTGACATAAACATTGCCGCCAAGTAATATCCCATGGGATATAAAGCGGAATAAGGGTCCATGTAATATCCCAGCGGATTATTAAGTGGGGTGGGGGGATACTAAGTGGAAATCTCCAGTAATGAGGAGGGTTGATAAGCAAAAAGGTCGTTTTTGCTAAAATCAAGGTTTGTTCACTTATTGTCTGCTTTTAATTCAGTTACGAGCAATTTATGCTAATATTTATCACATGTATTTGGGTTTATCACAAATACTAAACTTTAAAAAATCTTTTATATTATTATTTTATAAAAATTGCTCTAGTTATTGCATGTGTGAAGGAAGAACGGCGAGCTGTGACTCAAATGATAGCCTGCAGCAAGTGCTATCAAGTAATAAAACACTCAGCATTATAAGAAGCAGTCTGACACATATCTGGAGCATCCATGTTGCAAAAACGTTAAGAAAATCAGTTTGGGAGTCAGCATTCAAAGGCAAATTTGACAACTTTCGACCCGCGGAAACAGCAAATGTTATATATCAAAATGAAGCTCTCTTCACGGCCTATCTTATGAATAAAAAAACTGCCTGGGGTCCCGGGCACTTTGGTTCTACAGCCAAAAATGTGACTTTCGGGAAAGTGAAAAAAAAACAGAAAAACTGTTACAAGTATTGTGTACGTGAAGATAGAAATGCGGGGTATAGCTCATTTGATAGCTTGCGACACGCTCTATTATTTAAAGAAAATCCGGACGCTGTACGTTGAAAATTGAGGTTTTTATGTTCGGTCCAAAAAGTTACCCCAAATTTGACCT
This sequence comes from Sabatieria punctata, assembly GCA_030248155.1. Classification (NCBI taxonomy): domain Eukaryota; kingdom Metazoa; phylum Nematoda; class Chromadorea; order Araeolaimida; family Comesomatidae; genus Sabatieria; species Sabatieria punctata. The sequence goes on from JASANB010006684.1 coordinate 24,221, forward strand.
TTGACCCCTTGTAATTTGCATATTAGGCGGAGTTGGGGCTCATAGTTGGTGCAGGTTAGTTTCCCCCAAGGTACATCATCTGTGCAAATTTTGAGCAAAATCGGAGAGGTCGACCTATTTTTGTACATAGGGAGTTCAGCACAGGGTTGTCTGGCTCAGACACCCACTCTTAATAGTTATACAGTATAGATAAAAAAATGTCCCATCGCTTTTTCGGCCTTCACTCAAACGTTTCGTTCTCAGTCACTTCTTTACCGATTTGGCTCAAATTTTCAGCAAAAATTAACAACATGGTTGGCTAAATATTCTGCAAGTTTAGTGCCAAAATTCCGACTCATACTGGTTTTATGACCCGAAAACTAGGAATGAGGGTGGTCCACGCAAATTTAATTTTTTTCGGGAATACAAGGAGTACCGGCCTGAAACTTGCAGGAATGATTGGTGTTGCTATTGGGCATAACATACTAAGCGGGCAGCCCTGTAGCTCAAAGGGCACTAAAATGGGGGAATTTCAAAAACATGACGAAATATGACTTTTCTTCGTAAAACCGGCAAAATGACGATTCTAAAGATTTTCAATTTTCAAAAAACGCTGCAGGGATGGTTACTATGGTGTGGAACAGAGCTTAAATATCAGGTTCATTTATTTGTCGAACTTCCTGCAACAATCTATGTTGATTAACAACAGATTCAGTGCTTTGATTCTAGAAGGTACAGATTTCTTTTAACTATGGGATTTTCACTCATGTTTTTGAAATTCCCCCATTTTAGTGCCCTTTGAGCTACAGGGCTGCCCGCTTAGTATGTTATGCCCAATAGCAACACCAATCATTCCTGCAAGTTTCAGGACTGTACTCCTTGTATTACCGAAAAAAATTAAATTTGCGTGGACCACCCTCATTCCTAGTTTTCGGGTCATAAAACCAGTATGAGTCGGAATTTTGGCACTAAACTTGCAGAATATTTAGCGAACCATGTTTTTAATTTTTGCTGAAAATTTGAGCCAAATCGGTAAAGAAGTGACTGAGAATGAAACGTTTGAGTGAAGGCCGAAAAAGCGATGGGACATTTTTTTATCTATACTGCTGTATAATTTCAAAATAAATTTGCTCGGAAACACTAGAGGAGTCTGGCGCCAACCGGGGGAGGGTCTGAGCCAAAAATATCGCAAAACGTCTGTTAAAAACGCCAAAATGCTTAATTATACAATTGTTCAAACAAATTAGGTCGATAACTTAACCGTTCTGAACCAATATGATGCATCGCGAAAACGGAATTTCTATTCAAAACTTGCCTGAGAGAATTTTTGAACAGTTTTTCCAGAAATTAACGTGTGTTTGCGTGATTTTTTTCTAAAACAACCCATTCAAATACCCAGTATTTAAAAAAAAAATCGGGTATAGCTGGGTATGGGTTTTTCAAAAAGTACCCAGTTTCGGGTATGAGTATTATTGGTATACTCAATCAACAGTAGATCGAAGTTACATCGATGGAAGATCTTCCACTGTGGAACCGCCTCAACGCTTGTCATCAACATCTATCCATCACAGTTGGAATGACAATCATTAACTCAAGAGTAAGCATGCTACCAGTCAGTGGGGTTCCACATAAAGCATGATGTCCTATGGGAAATTGCTTCTTATCACTGTTCTATCAGCAATCACTTTCTATTCATTTAGCCTCATACTTGACTCTCCAAGCCATAACTGCTTACTAAATAATAACATGTGCTCACCAGTGACTGAAGTAATTGTATCAAAGAAGAAAACAAACAAATCCCTTGCCAACCAGTCTTTCCTCATTCCACCCAAAAATCGGCACCAAATCGGAACACTTCTGCAAGAGCTGGGCTTCTTTGGTGCTGGACTAGAGATTGGTATTGATAGAGGACTGTACACGGTAACTTTATTAAATTCATGGCACTCATGCAAGCAGTTTTTCTTGGTTGACCCATGGCTCGACACCATGGATGGAATAACTGGAGAAGATCGCTTGCAGGAAACACAAGAACGTCTTAAGAAGTGGAATGACAAGATAACAATAATGAGGACAAGCTCATCCATAGCCATAAAGCAGTTTCTAAATGCTTCGTTAGACTTTATCTATATCGATGCTCAACATGATTATTGTAGTGTACTGAAGGAACTGCATTTGTACTGGCCAAAACTGAGAGCAGGTGGCATCATGGCTGGACATGATTACATTACATATAATGATGCACTTCAGTTCAAATCGGGTAAGTTACTGGGGATGTAAATGAGGTTTCGGTTCAACTCGAAAAACTCTGAATATGTCAGTAATTTGAAAATTTGGTTACATAACAGAGGCGCAGTTTGAAAACAATGTTTACCGATCATACTGAGTTTGCATAAATTAATCGAAAGTTGTTTGCAAATTGTAAGGAAACGGTTTTGCAAGCATGAAAAATGGTTATTTTAGTTGTCTAGGTACTTCTACTGCTGTTTGATTCCATCTAGCAGAGGTTCTTGTTATTGTGACTTTGCCTTTGCCAATGTCTGCGCTGAGGTCAGAAATGACACAATACAAAAATCGTACATACACATACATGTATGATTGTGGGGAGGGCCAGCGCGAGTAAACAAAGCTAGCTCTGTCCCGATGAAATTGTGTAGCTGTGTGCAGCTCTGTCCATATGGAATTTCAAATCCATAAATATAAGTGACAAGTAATGAATTTTCCTGAAAATGAATGGATTTTGCTGAAAATTTCAAAAAGGATAGAACCCAACAAGCTCTACATTTTCTGCAGAAACCAGTCAGATCGGTTCACACACGCAAAAGTTACAGCTAAAACAAACATCCAAAAAAATTACCCCTTTTTGTCCCTAAATATGACATTTGATAGAAAACCCTAGCATAAAAGAGAAGCGCATTTTTCCGCCCCACGACATGGTGTCTAAAAATCTTTATAGACCGAAAACCCCCGGGAAGCGCAAACGCCCTTCCCTTGATAACAGGGCAGTAACCATAACCGAAACCGTAACCATAACAAAAACCATAAGAAAAACCGTAACCATCGCATATTGGTCACGGGTAGTTTATGCTATTCCATGTGTCACGGCGGCCCCGGCTTCTGTGAGAGCGGTTGTTTGTGGGTTCGAAACCAGTTGAAGCGACTGGAAGTAGTCGAAAGTAGTCGACGTAAAGCCCAACCCAGACCGCCGAAAGCCGGTGATGGCCAGTAGGTAAATGGGAACCGAACCGGCGCTGCCATTGCACCTAATGCCAGCAAAGGGGAGGGCTGTTTGTAGACAGGGCAACCCCATTGAAGGGCTCTGAAAAAGAGCGAGTGGTGTCCTGAGCTGTCCGAAAGGACAGTGGAACTCATAAGCAAAGTAAGCAAAAGCAAGCAAACTCATTAGGTTGACCTCGGCTCAGAGTCGCGTCTTGGCCATGGGTAGTTTACGCCATCCCGTGTGTCACGACGGCCCCGGCACCCATGAGAGCGGTTGTTTGCGGATTCGAAACCGGTCGAAGCAACTGGAAGTAGTTGAAAGTAGTCGACGTAAAGCCCAACCCAGACCGCCGAAAGTTGGTGATGGCCAGTAGGTAAATGGGAACCGAACCGGCAGCTACTGTTGCAACTAAGGGGCCGTCCATAAACGACGTCGTTCCAGAGGGGGGAGGGGGGTCGGCTGAAATGCAACGATAGACGACGCACCAGGAGGGGGAGGGGGTTAGCAGAAAACGACGTCGCTTTTTTCGGAATTTTAGGATACTTGAATTGCATTATTTTCGATTTAGGTACATTCTGTCAAAGATTTCTACATTCAGAAAAGCTTCCCAGAGTGGCTGAAGGGATCTAATCAATTCATTGTACAGTATGGCAACAAGAAAACATGACAGTACTGCATGTACTGCACTTTTATCAGGGGGGGGGGGTAAACGGAAAACGACGTCGCCTAGGGGGGAGGGGGTCCCCAGAAACGACGCAAGACGATTTTGGGGGGAGGGGGTCCGAAAAATCGGGATTTTGGAACGACGTCGTTTATGGACGGCCCCTAATGGCAGCAAGGGGGAGGGTTGTTTGTAGCCAGGGCTACCCCATTGAACGGCCCTGAAAAGAGTGAGGGGTGTCCTGAGCTGTCCGAAAGGACAGTGGAACTAAAAAACAACAAACAAGAAAGTAAAACATTGTAAGCACACATGTTAAAATCACAATATATACAAAAACCACCCTATCTTCAAACAGCCATAGGTCAAGTTCAGTAGTAGGTGGACTACTCCATCCATTCTTGCATTGAAGCCTATAGCAAGCTAATGAAACCCTGCAAGTTTCAAAGATACCACTCATTCCCTCGTTGCGCAATCACTTCGGCCAAAACCGAAAAATCGAAAATAACTCAAAAACCAAAAATACTACACAAAAACAAAAAACACCGCCAGATTCCCCGCAAAATGGCGAACGTTTTGATATAAAACACGAGCCCAAAATACCTAAAGAAGCATGTAAAAAAGTCGAAAAACTGCAAAAAAGTACTGTTATTTTACTAGTGGATTTATATTTTACTATTTACTAAATTTACTACAAATTCAGCTCTTCAATTTAATTTTTATTTTTGTTTTACTACCAAGCAGCTCGGATTTTACTCATTTTTGTTTTACTATTAGTTTTACTAATTTTACTACTATTTTACTACGATTTGACTAGTCATTAGGGGCAATTTTGCATCAATGTTGCCAAGATCTTATAAATAATTAATGTTGGTGCTAATTAGTTACTAAATTTGATCATGATACGAGGTTATCAAGAACAAGAAAGATAGAACGGAAAAAGTTCTTTAACTTCTGCACAGACCCCCCAGATACCCCCCCCCCCCCCGAGACGATGATTTCGCCGCCCCCCCTCCGACTTTTCTGGCTAGTAAATTTTTGAGCAAATTTTTGCAATTTTCTACAATTTCAGACACAAAAATTGCCAAAATCGCCTGCAAAACAGCACTTTTTAGCTGTATTTCAGCCCAAATTAGCGATTTTTGGCGATTTTTAGCCCAAAAATTGCGATTTTTTTCGATTTTTGAGCGTTTTGTAGTGTCCTATCCCCCTACCAAAATTTTGGCTCAGACACCCCCCCAACCCCCCTCCCCCCATCGGCGGATGACCTGTTACATGTATGCCTGTTACATGTATGTAGAGTGCGAAGTGGTATTGGGTATTGGGTATTGGGTGTATTGGGGTGTTTTCGAGGTATTGGGTATTAGGGTTTTTGCCCCCCAATACCCAATACTAATTGAACCTGTCAAAATCGAAAAACATCGATGTTGACCTGAAAAATTAATCTAGAAAAATCGAAAAGGTTGGACGATGACTACATTTCGGAAGCTGTTTTTGCGTTAATCAACTAAAACTTTGTAGAATTCTTATAGTATCCCGCTTTTCTAAGTAGTACACCAGTAATTAATTTCCCTGTTCTTATCTAAATAAAACGTGTGCCATTTCAAACGATACAGAATGTGCCAGTACCGTACATGTACTGTACGTGCCCAGAACTGGGGTGGTACACCCTTTCCGGCCGAGTTAGGAAAAGAATTCGTCGAAAATAACAAACTCGATTGAACTACGCATTATTGAGTACTAAATTTCTGCAAAGTTTACATTCACAATGACTTTTAACCGCTTTCTCAAAAGCAGTGGCGTATCCAGGGGTGTATAGTTGGTACACCCCCCTTTGCGGTGGAGGTAGGAAGAGAAAGTCTGTCGAAAATAAGAGAAACTAATTAATTATTTACTAAAACTGTCTATTTTATGCTCAGAATGCCTTTTAAATGCGTTTTTGAAGTCTAAATTTTAAAAGTTTTCTCACCAAATTTTCTCGCCCTTGTCGGGCAGAAGCCCACAACAAGGCCGCTTTAAATTGCTAAAACTTGTAATTTCTCTTAATTTTATGCCAGGAATGCTTATTAAACGCTTTTAAAGGGTAATTTTGCTGAATTCTTTTACCGCGGCCCAACCAGACACTTTCAAAATTTTACACCTTGGTCAAAAGCTACTGCTCAAAGGCTAGTTTTTCAAAATTTTCTGGTCCTGGTTGGGCAGTGGCCCAATCAGGCCTTTTAAAAATTTTAATCCCAGTGCAAACGGTCCTGCCTGCATCATTGGAATGTACTTGTTCACTGAAATACAATTTTTGGCCCAGCCGTGCAAGTATTCGGTATTGGGTATTGGGGTGTTGGGTTTTTCAGGTATTGTTCGCACTCTACATGTATGCCATGATGACTTGCAACACTTACAGCAGCATCAACAGTTTCTGGGTCTGGTTGCAGTGCTAATCTATCCCCAATATTTGGCAATAATCCAGCTAAGAACACCTCCAACAAAATATGATTTAGATTATCATGCCTGCGTATGCCGATCGGTAATCGTTATGATGCGATGCGCAGATGCGCTAATCTCCGCAATTCCACTGCATAGCCATGTACACTTTCTTTAGCAAGCTACTTTCTGGTATGAAATTGTCGCACTGGAAGCTGTTACCACCTCCCTTGGTTGAAACCGCTCTGTCAGATAATCAAATTAGCATAGTTAAACCTATTTTGTAGTGACTACTAACTACTAACCACTAACTACTAATTTTTGGGGTTTTATGACGTCATCAAGACTACAAATTGACTACGACTATGTATTCAGATTTAGTGACTACAAATTGACTACAAAACACCTTTTGAATTTGTGAATTAGTAGTCAGCAATTTCTAGAATATATTTGGTTATAATCATGCACATTAGCCATTTAGAAACGGAAATGGTGCCATTTTATCGGTGGATTTTTGTTAATTGACCTTTTTCACTAGTTTTGACAACTTTTTTGTCATTCAAAAGCAATTTGCCTTTTATATTTTGGAATATTTATTGAATTTCTGACCGTTTGTAAACAAAGCAAAGTGCACGTTTGTTTGTTTCTTGGTAAACAAAATATAATACAGTAAAGTAATAACGAAAATATATCTTTTGAAATTGTAAACAAGAAAACCGTGTATTTTCAGGTTAATCCTAAATTTGAAGCTTTTGCAGTAAAAATTAACAGGCATTTTTGGCATCACACCTGGTGGAAAAATAGATGTTATTCCTTAAATTTCCTTAAATGAATGATGAATTAAGTAGAAAACATGCAGACGAAATTGGCTGCTTCCTTGACAAACAAAGTTGATTTTCTGCCATACCGTGATTTTACTGCCACATATGAGCAAGACTTGAAGAAATACACATGGTTAAATCATCTGCAAGTAATCTCAGCTTTGAAAGCTTACTGGCGTACCCCAATGGCTGTTCAAGAAAAAACAGGCAGAATTCAACGGCAGAGCTACCGGATACTGGACATGAATAGAGACGTCTGTAATGCACGGCACTTCAAAACCGCTCTATGCAGCCCACCACACAGTTTCAGCCCAACCGGGCAAGAAAAATGGAGCCGAAAATTTCCAGATCTAACTTATGCTGACTGGTTAAGGATTTGGCCATCACCACAACGATTATCTGATGAAGTTAAGCTTCGAGCTTTTCAGTTTAAAGTTATGCATCAAATACTTGTCACAGGCAAACTATTGCATAGGTATAGAATTGAACAAAATTCTTCATGTTATTGTTGTGGTTCACATATGGATGATATCTCCCACGCCCTTTTGGAATGCCCAATCGTTTCTCAGATATGGATTCAAATGGCACAGAGGTTTCAGCAGATAGAACAAGCTGAGACAGACATTAGTCCTGCTGCAATTTTGCTAGGTCACTCCAAGAAGCCAAACACTCAAAATGGATGCGATTTGCCTTAATTCTCAAATATATACTGTATGCTTGTAGAAGTACGAAAAGCATTCTTTCAATTAAATCTGTTTTTATCAGACTTACCGCAAAACTTAGTATTGCTAAATATGCTTTTGACCAGAAGCAAGATAATAACATAAGAAATGTTAGACAAGAGCCATACGAATTCGAAAAATGGACGGACAGTGTGGCGGTTGCGGACCACAAAAGTCTTTCAGGGGGGCTGACTGTATTATCTGACTCCAATAGAAACAGGGGGGTTAGTGTTGCTCAATAGAAAGAGCAGAGCACCTTTATTTCTCTTATACAATCAATTCAACAATAGACCAATTTCTTCATAAGTTCCTACACTGGCCGGCGCGCTACTTATATAGTACAATACTGTAGAATGTTCTAGAAGGTTCTAGAAGATGACGTCACATCACATCATACGCGCCTATATATACAATACAAAGAAAATTCTAGAAAGCCCCGCCCACCAGCCAATAGGAGGCGAGGCATGGAAAGTTCTAGAAAAGAATAAAGGCGCGCCTATACTTTGTACATAGAATATTCCAGAAACACGCGCCGACAATAAACAAATAAGCCACGCCCACTCAACTGCGCGCCGACCAATCACCACCCTACCAAGTTTAAAGTCAATGACACCCCACCGTAGGCTTATAGCTCGTGAGCGTTTACGACACTCCCCACTCCCCAGGCGGCGATGGGGCAATTACTCCATGAGCTGAGTTCCTTGGTTGAAGCTGGGTGGCGCTGATGCAGCTGAGTCGAAGGAACATTGGTGGCCCTGGGACTATGGCAGGGTAAGGGGGAAAAGGCGGGGGCCGAGGCCTGTGGAACAGAGGCTCATCTTCTTCTCTGAACCTTTCATCCAGTGATGGCAACTGTTCCATGGCAATTGAGCTGCCTTCCCAAATTCTTCCTTTCTGCCATCTTGTCTTGAACTTCTTGTCCTGGTTGGGGGCCACAGCTCCCGTTTCTGGGTCAGGGGACTCCAATTTTTCTTTGATCTGGTCCATCTTGAATTCTTTTAAAATGATCCAGACTCTGTTCTGATTCTTCATCTTCTTCAGAATCTCTTCTTGGATTCTGGCTGTCCTGTTGAATGTCTTCTTGGCTTCCTGCTGAGCCAGAGAATCCAAAGGTGAATCTATTACTGGGTCGCTTTCAATAGCAATTCCCAGCTGGTTGGTTTTGTTGGCTGCAGTTTTCTTGAGAGAGTCATCGTGTCCAGACTGGATCCATCCAAGTCCCGAGTGGAGCAGGGGCAGTTTCAGCTCTGGTGCCAACTGAATCTTCTCATCCTGGTTGAGATGACTGTAGTTGTTGCCACTAGCCAGGTCGATGTCCAATTTTCCTTGCTTGGGGACACCAGGCAGGGGAGCCAATTCTTGCAGGAACGACCCTTGCCCACAGTGAACATCTGTGTTCAACGTGCAGGGCTTCTTCTTTGGTCTGGGAGCAGCAGCTCTGCAGACCACTTCAACCTTGGGAGTAGCCCTTCCAGGAGCCTCTTGTTGGAGAGAATGCACTTTGCTCTTCATCTCCACTTGTGGCGGTCCATTGACCTCCTTCTTTATTTCTCCCTTCTTTGGCTGCTCATCCAAAGTCTTTTTCTTCTCCTTTATGTCCTCCTGCTTCATTTCTTCTTTCACCTGGTTCATGGCCTTGCTTTCTTCAGTGGCATCCAATGGGCCATCAACTTTTTCTTGCTTGCTCTGATATTCTCTCCATAGGAAGCTTTTCTTTGAATTCTGGATGTCTGGATGTCTCAGATCCTTTGATCCTGACTCTTCTTGGCCGCTGGGGAGAGAGAACAGTGATGATTTCTTTGGATAACAGTTGAAATCATCATCAATCCACAATTTGGGCAGCTGGCTTGCTGACTTTTCTTCTTTCTTGATGTCTTGCCTTCGCAGATTGATGACTTCAAGGAATCGGTTTTCTGACTGACGATTGCTATTGTCCATTTTATCCATCATTTGAGCCATGGTCTGTTGATTTGATTGCAGCATCTGAGCCATTAGTCTCTCTTGTCTTTCAGCTTGTTCCTGAGCCTGTCTTTCCTGCTTTTCAGCTTGTTCTTGAGCTCGTCTTTCGGCTTTCTGATTAGACTGCCGAGCGTCAGCCTGGGACTGCTGGTTCATTTGGAGTATCTGGGCCATCAATCTCTCTTGTCTTTCGGCTTGTTCTTTGGCCTGTCTCTCTTGTCTTTCGGCTTGTTCTTTGGCCTGTCGCTCTTGGCTTTCTGCTTGTTCTTTGGCCTGTCGCTCTTGGCTTTCTGCTTGCCTTGCCATCATCTCTTTCTGGCTTTCTGCTTGCTGCCTCTGCATTTCCGCCATCTTTTCCACCAGGAGAAGGGTAGGGTCAGGTTTAGGAGCTGTGGTCTTAGCTGCTTCTTCTGGGGATATTCCATCTGCTGCTTTCACTGGAGTTTCAGATTCTTTGGACCGGCTGGCAATCTCCTTTTTCAGTTCAGTCCAGACTTGTTCGTAGATATTCTCGAACTGCTCTCTTTCTTCAAAGGCTGCCTCCATTGCTGGTGAGAGTCCTTCCTCTTCTTTTTCTTCTTTAGCTTTGGCCGCATCTTTGGCTTCCAAAGCCTCAGTCCACTTGTCGAAGGCCTCATCATAGCTTTGATGGAGGGAGTCTATTTGGTCCTCTATCCCCCTTAGCTCAGAGACAGGGGCTTTGAAATCAATGAGCTTACCTGCCATGTCCCGGGCCTGCTCCATTTTTCTCTTCTTCCATATGCAGCGCATTTTCAGTTCACCAATTCTTCTCTTTATGGGTGGTTGATCAGTCATTTTGGCTACAGTCCTATTTTCTTCTTTCTTGTTGACCAATGTCCAAGGCAGCACCAGTCCGTAGTCTCTTTTTTAGCCAATGCAGTCCAGCCACAAGATGATCACGTCAGCCGGCCACAGATCATGTGGGGCTCACCAGTTTTGTGGCGGTTGCGGACCACAAAAGTCTTTCTGGGGGCTAACTGTATTATCTGACTCCAAAACAAATAGGGGTAGTGTTGCTCAATAGAAAGAGCAGAGCACCTTTATTTCTCTTATACAATCAATTCAACAATAGACCAATTTCTTCATAAGTTCCTACACTGGCCGGCGCGCTACTTATATAGTACAATAGAATGTTCTAGAAGGTTCTAGAAGATGACGTCACATCACATCATATATACAATACAAAAGAAAGTTCTAGAAAGCCTCGCCCACCAGCCAATAGGAGGCGAGGCATGGAAAGTTCTAGAAAGAATAAAGTCGCGCCTATACTTTGTACATAGAATATTCCAGAAACACGCGCCGACAATAAACAAATAAGCCACGCCCACTCAACTGCGCGCCGACCAATCACCACCCTACCAAGTTTAAAGTCAATGACACCCCACGGTAGGCTTATAGCTCGTGAGCGTTCACGACTAGGGATGGGCAACGTAAATTAAAATCGGTAATTTACGTACGTGTTATTTCTGTTTTACCAGATTTTAATTTCCGTATTCGTAACCTGTTACGGAAATTTAAACGGCTAATTTCTTTCTCTAACGTGTTATGTAAATTAATTTCCGTAACGTCATAACGACTAAGATTCCAGCCATACGTAAATTTATTTTCGTTTTTCTTCAAAAATCGCTAGCAATCGAGTTTTGCGGAAAAAATCATAAAAATGAACTGTATGCAATGCAAATTTTAATAATTCTGTGTTCGTTCGATTGAAATTGCATTCGTATTTTTGAAATCTAAATTCACACGAAAAGGAAGGAAAGAAAGGTGGGTATGTTTTTTTGGCTGAACTACTGTAGTTGCTGAAGGTTTAATATCTGCGCAGAAACTAGCCAACTATGTACACGTACTACAGACTGTAGTCTACCTACCGTACGCTGACGGTTTCTTTGCTTTGTATGACAGTACTTACGTATAAGATTAGTAGTGAAGAAAACTATGTAACTTCACTTCTCTGTTTGAATGCATTTTTAATATACAGTATAGATAAAAAAATGTCCCATCGCTTTTTCGGCCTTCACTCAAACGTTTCGTTCTCAGTCACTTCTTTACCGATTTGGCTCAAATTTTCAGCAAAAATTAACAACATGGTTGGTTAAATATTCTGCAAGTGTGGTGCCAAAATTCCGACTCATACTGGTTTTATGACCCAAAAACTAGGAATGAGGGTGGTCCACGCAAATTTAATTTTTTTCGGTTATACAAGGAGTACAGTCCTGAAACTTGCGGGAATGATTGGTGTTGCTATTGGGCATAACATACTAAGCAGGCAGCCCTGTAGCTCAAAGGGCGCTAAAATGGGGGAATTTCAAAAACATGACGAAATATGACTTTTCTTCGTAAAACCGGCAAAATGACGATTCTAAAGATTTTCAATTTTCAAAAAACGCTGGAAAGATGGTTACTATGGTGTGGAACAGAGCTTAAATATCAGGTTCATTTATTTGTCGAACTTCCTGCTACAATCTGTGTGATTAACAACAGATTCAGTGCTTTGATTCTAGAAGGTGCAGATTTCTTAACAGAGCTACAGGGCTGCCCGCTTAGTATGTTATGCCCAATAGCAACACCAATCATTCCTGCAAGTTTCAGGACTGTACTCCTTGTATTACCGAAAAAAAATAAATTTGCGTGGACCACCCTCATTCCTAGTTTTCGGGTCATAAAACCAGTATAAGTCGCAATTTTGGCACTAAACTTGCAGAATATTTAGCCAACCATGTTCTTAATTTTTGCTGAAAATTTGAGCCAAATCGGTAAAGAAGTGACTGAGAACGAAACGTTTGAGCGAAGGCCGAAAAAGCGATGGGACATTTTTTTATCTACAATATACTGTACAACATACTGCTGGCCGACCGACCGAACCTGGATCTTTTAATAGGTTTTTAAGAGCCGGTTTCTCTAGGAATCGACTTTTGCTCCTTAACCTCCGGACAAATCTCAACTTTATGTCTCCGATTTGGCTAAAATTTTGTATTTTGGTTTAATTTGACCTAAAAACCATTTTATCACCTTCCCGGCCATTTTTGAGAGGGTCGCTTTTTCGACCCTCTCACAGATTTCGAGTCATAACTCGGGACCAAATGACCATAGGAACTTGCGAATTGCATATTTAGAATCAGAAAAATATTTACTTTCAAATGATACCCTACTCGACTGCATTACATGAAAAAAATTTTTTTCGAACCCCTTCCGGGACCGATTTGATTCCCAACTGTTTTATTTCATGGAAATATAGCGCTATGTTTTTGCTTTCGATTAAAGAAAAAAAATCGAGAAAAAAAGGGGGGAGAATTTGAGTTTTTGGGCCTTGAAAGTTAAAAATCAAAAAAAATTTCCTTATGATGGGTTGCACACTGTAAACAACAGAACTTGGTCAGTTTTGAATCGATTTCGGAGACCTTTGGCCCACGTATTGTATTGTTCATCTTGCACATAGCGCACAAACCTGGTCCTGGTTGCCGCTGTTTAACATGAGTTTTATGCTTATTTTGTTTATTATTTTCAGTTTCACAAACAATTTCTCGGTTTCATTTGATGTTTCCCATGATGGGCGTCCAAATTGTCTTTTTGAAAAGAATTAGAGCTGGAAATCAGGCCGGCCCAACCCAAGCAATGCCTAAGTGAAGGATAGTTGGAAACTTTTGCATTGAATGAACATTCTGCTTACTTGGTACTTACAAGAAGTAAGCATCAATTAGCATTGTGCACTATAACGAATATTTACAGAGACTGTTTAGACTCTGTTACTCTCGTTATTTGTTTTCTCCTTAAGCAATGCCATGCAAGATTTGCGTAGGTGTGCATGTGAATAGACTAAAAAAACATTATTGATCCTGGGCGCTGTGGGATGGTGACTGTAAAAGTCGTCATCTCGACTCAACTATTGACATGCGTACATATGCAAACTATAGTCTGTTCAAAAAATAGGCGACCTGACGGTTTTTTGCGAATAACTGTTTTGGGTGGCCTCGGGGCGACTTGAGCCTCTTAACCAAAGTTGTAGACAACGTCGAGCTCCTGCCTGGGGTGAATCCTAATCTGCGCTACGTTTCCTCTGAACACAAAATTTGCGCAACGTCAAAAAATGAGCTTTTTTTCTAATTGCCAATGAAAATTAGGTGACTATAGAATTCGATTCTTGAGTCCTTGGCGACTCCAATGATGCTTTCCTGATGTGTCTAGGCCAAACCGATGTGGAGATATGGCCGGTCAAATTATGAAAAAATCGTGAAAAACGGCGTTTTTCTGAAAATTTCACAAAATAGAGGGGGAAACATAGGCAGACTGACGGATTTGGGTGAAACTTCCTGAATGGGGTATTCTTGACCGCCGGAATCGATTCTGACACTTCCCGACCCTGAAAACCTCACCCTGATACCGTAATTCGGTAAAAAAATGCCATTTTTCACGATTTTTTCATAATTTGACCGGCCATATCTCTGGATCGGTTTGGGCTAGACACGTCATGAAAGCATCATTGGAGTCGCCAAGGACTCTGGAATCGAACTCTGCAGTCATCTCATTTCCATCGCAATTAGAAAAAAGCTCATTTTTGACGTTGCAAATTACTGTTAAGAGTAAACGTAGCGCAGATTAGTATTAACCGCAGACCGGAGCTCAACCTTGTCTACAACTTTGGTTATAAGGCTCAAGTCACTCCAAGGCCTCCCAAAAAAAGTTATTTGCAAAAACCGCCAGGTCGCTTATTTTTTGAACAGACTATAGTGTGCGTATGTACTGTACGTACGTCAATAGTTGAGTCAAGATGACGAGTTTTACAGCCGCCATCCCACAGCGGCCAGGATCAATAATGTTTATTTTAGTCTGTTCATGTGCACACCTACGCAAATCTTACATGGCATTGCTGAAGGAGAAAACAAATAACAAGAGAGTAACAGAGTCTAAGCAGTCTCCTAAATATTCGTTATAGTGCACAATGCTAATTGATGCTTATTTCTTGTAAGTACCAAGTAAGCAGAATGTTTATTCAATGCAATAGTTTCCAACTATCCTTCACTTAGGCATTGCTTGGGTTGGGCCCGCCCAATTTCCAGCTCTAATTCTTTTCAAAAAGACAATTTGGACGCCCATCATGGGAAACATCAAATGAAACCGAGAAATTGTTTGCAAAACTGAAAATAATAAACAAAATAAGCATAAAACTCGTGTTAAACAGCGGCAATCAGGACCAGGTTTGTGCGCTATGTGCAAGATGAACATTACAATACGTGTGCCAAAGGTCTCCGAAATCGATTCAAAACTGACCAAGTCATACATGTAACAGGGGGGTCTGCCCCCCACCCGACTTAGGCCAGACCCCCCAGATGGGGACCCCCCCCGAGACGATTTCACCGACCCCCCCTCCGATTTTTCTGGCAAGTAAATTTTCAAGCAAATTTTTGCAATTTTTTACAATTTCACACACAAAAATTGCCAAAATCGCCTGCAAAACAGCACTTTTTAGCTGTATTTCAGCCCAAATTAGCGATTTTTGACAATATTTAGCCAAAAAATTGCTATTTTTTCGATTTTTGAGCGTTTTTTTGTGCCCACCCCCTCCCCCAAAATTTTGGCTCAGACCCCCCGGCCGGCGCCAGACCCCCCCAGCCCCCCCTCCCCCCATCGGCGGATGACCTGTTACATGTATGGACCAAGTTCTGTTGTTTACAGTGTGCAACCCATCATAAGGAAAATTTTTTTGATTTTTAACATTCAAGGCCCAAAAACTCAAATTCTCCCCCCTTTTTTTCTCGATTTTTTTTCTTTAATCGAAAGCAAAAACATAGCGCTATATTTCTATGAAATAAAACAGTTGGGAACATGACTGTGTGGGGGTCAAATCGGTCCCAGAAGGGGTTCGAAAAAAAATTTTTTCATGTAATGCAGTCGAGTAGGGTCTCATTTGAAAGAAAATATTTTTCTGATTCTAAATATGCAATTCGCAAGTTCCTATGGTCATTTGGTCCCGAGTTATGACTCGAAATCTGTGAGAGGGTCGAAAAAGTGACCCTCTCAAAAATGGCCGGGAAGGTGATAAAATGGCTTTTTAGGTTAAATTATACCAAAATACAAAATTTTAGCCAAATCGGAGACAAGAAGTTGAGATTTGTCCGGGAAGAGTCGACCCTTATATAAACCGGCTCTTAACTTGAAATTTGTGGATTTGAACCTGAACCTGAACCTATTTTATTCCAGCCGGAGTTGACTCTGTTCCGTTTTATTGGACTTTCTCAATAGGTTAAAATGTCGAGTGCAATTTTTAGGCAAACTACGTAAAATTTTCGGTTGGATTGCACAAAATTTTTAAGATTTCATGTTTTTATACCTATTTTCAAACTGAAAATGTCAGAAACCGAAAGTACACTGCCCTGTAAAGTCTGATCTATCTTTTACACTGCCAAGAGAAAGGCTTATAGTTTAGAAAAGCTGCAAGCAGCGCAAAATTTCTACAGTTTTTGGAGATATCAGTGGACTTGAACCTGAACCTACTGTCCAGGTTTTTAGAAGATGGACTTGAGCCTGAAATTTCGATGTTGGCTTTGACTTGAACCTGAACCTATTTGTCAACCCTGAACTTTGCAAAAGTAGTACAACACCTACACATGAATTTATAGTTGCCTGGCTTTTCTGCCATTTTCTTATACAGGGAGATAACATATTGACAAATTCAAGCCTTCAAAAACGTATCATTAACCGGTTCAGCAGTTCGAAGAGTAGGATTGGGCTTCTGTGCGACAAGGTCGAAAAATTTTCGGAAAATTTTAACCTTAAAAGTCGCATTAAAGATTCAGTAGTAACCAAAAATATGTCTATAATACAACAAAACAATGCGGCGGCTCAAGATTCAACAGAAAAATCTGTTTTGCTCTAGGAACGTAAATTAATTCACATACGGAAATTAATTTACGTATTACTAAATTTTAATTTTCGTATTCGTTTAATTTCCGTATCTGGATTTTTTTAATTACTGTAATTGTTAAGCGTAACGTAAATTAAAAATCGGCGCTTAATTTACGTTACGCGTTACGAAAATTAATTTACGTGCCCATCCCTATTCACGACAGACAGATAGTGTTGCTTCAGTTATTTCAGTTTAAAATGTCCACCCTATCGTAACTTGTGTGTTAATTGTTTGTTGTACTGTGTGCATCCCAAAAAATTCGAACTTTGTATACTAATAATGCTAATATTAACAATAAAATTAAAAAAAAAGAACTCATTAGGTTGACCTCGGCTCAGAGTCGCGTCTTGGCCATGGGTAGTTTACGCTATCCCGTGTGTCACGACGGCCCCCGGCACCCGTGAGAGCGGTTGTTTGCGGATTCGAAACCGGTCGAAGCGACTGGAAGTAGTCGAAAGTAGTCGACGTAAAGCCCAACCCAGACCGCCGAAAGCCGGTGATGGCCAGTAGGTAAATGGGAACCGAACCGGCGCTGCCATTGCACCTAATGCCAGCAAAGGGGAGGGCTGTTTGTAGACAGGGCAACCCCATTGAAGGGCTCTGAAAAAGAGCGAGTGGTGTCCTGAGCTGTCCGAAAGGACAGTGGAACTCATAAGCAAAGCAAGCAAAAGCAAGCAAACGCCACTAACCAGAACTGACAACAAAATTATCATCAAGTACAAACTACAAGGTACGGCAAGCGCACAAACACGTTAGTAATACCAAGAATGTATAAGGGAAGAATGTTCCACTGCGCAGCCGGCCGCTTGCAACAGCGTGGCCATGCGCTGCAACAAAATTTCGGGAGGGTGACCGAATTTCGGTCCCCCTCCCGAACGTTCGGGAGGGCGACCGAATTTCGGTCACCCTCCCGAAAAACTCTTAGGCGCCTATTGCAAGTGAACCCGATTTTGGCCGCTCGTGGCCGCTCATTGTCGCATCCACGATTATTGAGAGCGAAGTTTAAGCAAGAAAGCAAAAACAAATTGAGGGAAATATACAATAATAACATTTCATTTTGTTTGTTACTCAGCCACTAGGTATCGTCCCTCCTAAAACGAGTTTCTTCTAAAAGTATATGGTATTTCTTGCGCCTGCAAAGAAAATGTATCGCACGATTTGAGCGGTAGGCGTCCTCCTTTCTTAATTAACGCCGTTTCCCCCTCATCCCTGGCTGCTATACAATTTGAAAGTTTGCGTAAACACACAGACTCGTCTATATCGTCATTTTTCGACAAACTCCAACAGCGATTTCTTTTTCTCGGAGTGGATGGACGCAAATCATTATTAATGAAAACGTTCTACTCAATCAGTTGAAAGCTATGTATAGCCTTTTCTGATTTTTTAGATCTGAGTTACACATACATGTAGCTGGGTTTTCGGCTGGGGGGGGAATTTTTCTGATCCAAAATAGGGTTTCAGGGCTATGCCCAAAGGGGGTTTCAGCGACCTTTTTTTGGTGTCCAAAAGTGGGTTTCAGCGACCTTTTTTTGGGCTCAAAACAGGGTTTTGAGGACTAAAAATGGGGTAAAAATCGTGTCTGAAGTGCAAAAATTCCGTTTAAAACCCTATTTTTGCTGTAAAACGTGGAAAAAACCTTATTTTTAACTTAAAATGTGCAAAAAAAGCTAATTTTGCTTTAAAACGTGCAAAAAAACCCATTTTATTCGACATAATACAGTTAAAATGCATTTCTGGAACCTTCTTTAGAGATTTTTAAACCCAAATTAGGGTTCCGGAACCCTATTTTGGGCCTCCAGAAACCCAAATTAGGGTTCTAGAACCCTATTTAGGGTTTCAGTAACCCAAATTAGGGTTCCGGAACCCTATTTCGGCACTCCAGAAACCCATATTAGGGTTCTGGAACCCAAATTAGGGTTTCAGTAACCCTATTTAGGGTTTCAGGAACCCAAATTAGGGTTCCGGAACCCTATTTAGGGTTTCAGTAACCGAAATTAGGGTTTCAGTAACCCAAATTAGGGTTCCGGAACCCTATTTAGGGCTTCAGAAACCCAAATTAGGGTTCCGGGACCCTATTTAGGGTTTCAGTAACCCTATTTAGGGTTTCAGGAACCCAATTTAGGGTTTCAGTAACTCAAAATAGGGTTCCGGAACCCTATTTAGGGTTTCAGTAACCGAAATTAAGGTTTCAGTAACCCAAATTAGGGTTCCGGAACCCTATTTAGGGCTTCAGAAACCCAAATTAGGGTTCCGGAACCCTATTTAGGGTTTCAGTAACCGAAATTAGGGTTTCAGTAACCCAAATTAGGGTTCCGGAACCCTATTTAGGGTTTCAGAAACCCAAATTAGGGTTTCAGTAAACCAAATTAGGGTTCCGGAACCCTATTTAGGGTTTCAGTAACCCAAAACACGGTTTCGGAACCCTATTTAGGGTTTTTGAAACCCAAAACAGGGTTCTGGAACCCTATTTAGGGTTTTTGAAACAAAAACAGGGTTCTGGAACCCTATTTAGGGTTTTTGAAACCCAAACTAGGGCTCCGAAACCCTAATTTGGATTACTGAAACCCTAATCAGGGCTTCTGGAACCCTGTTTGCAGGTTTTCAAACCCAAAATAGGGTTTCAAAAAATTCCCCCCCCCAGAATCCGGCTGGGGGGGAATTTTCTCCGAATATCGGGCCTGGGGGGGAAATACCCCCCCATTCCCCCCCCAACTACATGTATGGAGTTACATGCTTGTAAAGTCAATCATGGTAGCAAAGAATCAAGCAAGGAAAATGCACAAAATTTTTGGCTGCGTATGTGTATGTTTTATGCGTTAGTTTTGTTATCAGTAACGCATACCAGTATATACTAGTAGAGCTAGTATGTTAAATACATGTTTCTATCCGTTGTTCAGCCGGATATCAGCTGATTATTTCAGAGAGAACTCTGCTGAATTTGTTAAAAACTCCGAGCGAGCGGCCACGAGCGGCCAAAATCGGGTTCACTTGCAATAGGCGCCTAAGAGTTTTTCGGGAGGGTGACCGAAATTCGGTCGCCCTCCCGAACGTTCGGGAGGGGGACCGAAATTCGGTCACCCTCCCGAAATTTTGTTGCAGCGCATGGCCACGCTGCTGCAAGCGGCCGGCCGCGCAGTGGAACATTCTTCCCTTATACATTCTTGGTAATACTAAGCCAGTAAGTAAATCATAATTTTACCACAGGCTGAATAGCCTATTCGACAATTGTCATATTTTTGCATTTAAGAGCCACATTTTATAAAACCGGAGCGGGTCCCCTACTAACCGCGGATCACTAAAAATTCTGACCTATAGTTTTTATTTGATAAATCGATAACTCTGTGGTAGAAAATAGCACACGAGAAACATTTTCATTCGCCTGTCACTAATACGCAAATTAGGGCCAAAAACGTGTTTATCCAGCCAAATTCCGTGTTTCTTTTATTTCTCCCGGATGCGTTGACAGATTGGGCTGATATTTTCAGTAATAATGCTAGGTATGTTGGGTGTTGTATCGGAGGATCGGCCAAGGTTGACATCGCAAATTATAATGAGATGCTAATTTTTGGGTCCTGTAGAAAATCGCATTTTGCAAAAAAGGTACATCGAAATTTTCGACCAAACTTTCAGTGTATGTTGCTTGAGTGTCCCTCAAAGTAGCCCTCCGTTTGTGGACTTTGTCTCTGTTTCGAGAAATTAATGCTCGAATTTTCATACGCACGTTGGTAGAAAAAACCGGAATTTACTTCCAGCTTTCGTTTGAGCAGACGCATCTTTTAGCGTTTGGTCTCGCTTGAAAGAGCGCGCAATGGCCGATCGATTGGTTGGTCGCCCGCCAGAAACAAACCATAGAGTCGGGTACTGTAAGAGTTTAAAGTGAGCGAGTCGACAACACTGCGATTTTCTCATGTTTTTGAGTTCGATAACGTTGTTTATCATGGCTTTTGACTCAAAATCCGAATGGAAAGTGTACGCTATGTTTGGGGAAGGCTCAGCGTGCCTTAGTAATCATTATTCAAGAGCTGAATGTGAAGCGCACAGCTGGCCACCGCCAGGCATTCTCACAATTGACCTTGGAACCTTTTCGAAAACGCTGTACCTTGGCAGATTTCGGTTTTGTTTGGCGGCTCTTCTTCAAGTATAGCATTCAGCTTTTGAATAATGGTTGTTAGAGGCACATCGAGCTTTGTATGAAACCTCCGATAGTGCAAATGCACAAGACAATGGTTTATTATTATAAAACAGTAACACAGAGTCCCGTTCTAATTTACACTGACTCAGTGATTTACTGCTGGGAGTCAACAAGAGTGCAAAGACGTATGTAGCGCTGGCCCTCGTGGCATACACGCAAAGTTTTATTATCCTAAAGACAGAAAGACAATCGGTAAAGCACACACAAATCTGACACACACACAACAGACCGACAGACCGTTTGCGAGCCAGCCAATGAATAATCAATAGTCCGCATGTATGCTTACTATGTAGGTTGAGGTGCTGCCTGTACAAGAGACCACTGGCAAACGTAAACACGAAAACAATACACACGTAGATTATGCTGGAAATCGTTATGGTAATTTGGTTCAGCATTATCTATTCAGTTTTAAGGTACTATGAAGAAACGGTGAAAGCAGTGGATGTAAGTACCATTGTATGAAAAGGAGAAAAAGTATATATATGCTGCCACTATTATGAAAATTTAAAACGGATAGCAGATGGCGGGAATCGATTTACTCCTATTCTAGTACGCACTTTGGAATGGCTTCAGGGAGACAGCAATTTCTGATCGTTCTCCGTTGGGGAGATCACTCAAATTTCAAATTTTGAACACAGAATTTTGAATGTGGTTTCAAACGACTGCTGACGATCTACTGATTATTATTTTACACATCAACATCTAATTACTGCATGCTATATTCAGCTTTACCTTAGATACGTGTTTTTTGCTCTCGAACAAATCCTGTAAAACGTGCGCACCCAAATTGTAAATCTTTAATAAATATGACCAAATCCTGTATCAAACAACTACTTTTGACTTGTACATTATTGTTTTATGCACCAGCACATCCACAAACAATTACTGCATGCTGTCTCGGATTACACGCTCGTCATATCGCCTTATTTCATCGATTATCGGCCGATTTCCCCCGGAACCCCCACTTACTAAAACAATCGTAACATTCGAGTCCGCCAACAGATATGTGTGCCCACGGGCATATGGGTAGATATGACGATTTCCTATCGATTAAGCATAAACATAACAATATTCGTACAAGCCCAAGGACGGTGGCCATTGTGGAACAAAAAATGGCCAAAATGTACACACTCAAAACACTAATCGGCGCAAGTAGTGATCTCCCTATTTATGGGGACCGCGTTTCATTAATTTACGATCTGACAAGCAGGGATACTGTATTCACCGTCATTCAGACTCGTGCAATCATGCAGAGAATTTTGATGAGCAGGAAAACCTCCAATTTCTTGTTTCATAATAGGAATGTACACAATAAACAAACAAATAAACTTGGCCTGGTCAGAAAAATCTGGTATCGAAAGTGCTTAACACTTGAATTGGAAGTTTTTGGCTGCTGTATACAAGAGTCGAATTTCACTGAACCAAAGCGAGCTCCTAAAGTGTGAAAAGGGGTGCATGTTGCATGTCATACAAGCCTACTTGTCCAAGAATTAAAGAAATTCGGCTTTCATATTTCACGGGAACAATCGATTTTTAATGCACATCAATTTCTAATCAAAAACAA
The DNA here is from genome assembly GCA_030248155.1 of Sabatieria punctata. Classification (NCBI taxonomy): domain Eukaryota; kingdom Metazoa; phylum Nematoda; class Chromadorea; order Araeolaimida; family Comesomatidae; genus Sabatieria; species Sabatieria punctata. Next base: position 46,673 of record JASANB010006684.1, read on the forward strand.
GATGATCCCGTTACATTTCGTTTGAGCAGAGTCGTTTACGGTGAGCGAGTTCAGCCAGCATACTACGATTTTCTCCATTTCTAATATGGTTTTTGCCTCAAAATAGTTTACTAGCGGCATGCTATGCTTTTTCCAAAGTTTGTGTACACTTTCCATTCGGATTTTGAGTCAAAAGCCATGATAAACAACGTTACCGAACTCAAAAACATGAGAAAATCGCAGTGTGGTCAACTCGCTCACTTTAAAATCTTACAGTACCCGACTCAGTGGTTTGTTTCTGGCGAGCGACCAACCAATCGATCGGCCATTGTGTCCTGTGTGTGTGATTGAGCATGAGTCAGTATGTACATACATGTCTTACATATGAGTGCTGCTGTATGTTAATTTGTTACTCATGTATTAGGGTCACACGTACAGTCTGCAGCCAGCCCAAATAGACATACCTGCTGCTTAGTTTTGGTCTGTGTCCTGCCCGTGTGCGTTACTGTATAAGGACCTTACCACCGCCAACGCGTCATTGACGACGCCGGCTAAAAGCTGCCTGTTTTCTTGTGTGCATTCTGCAGCTAGGCAGGCATAGGCCAAACTCCCTCTTCTGTCAATCGACAAAGGCAATGGAGAAGGTGGCACCATGCGCCAGTAGAGCTCGTAAGAAGAACGCGTCGGCCAAGACTGACGACATAATCGAGCCATCTGCAAAAGCGCCGACTAACTACAACTAACTAAGTCGAAGATCAGACGACACTGACAACTGCTGGACCTCCATGGAAAAAGCGAGGACGTGTTTGTCAACAACGACCTACTGCTGCCATCAACCAGTTGACCAGAACCATCAGAGTGCGTGCTTCTGGACAGCACCACCAAATAATGGACGATAGCGAAGAAGCAATTTTGGGCTGCCAACTGGCGAAGAAAATTCTACACAACCGCGGCCAGGTATCACTGTAAAAGCAGACTTAAGTAACTGTACATCAGGGTTAGGAAGCTCCGAGTGTTCTAATAACCTTTACCGAAATTGCATTTGTTGCGCTAAAACGCCCCAGGCACAGTCTTAGTCTAGTCTAGCTTAGTCTTAGTCCAAGAACAAAAACCCGGGTATACATATCAATGCACCCTTGCACCAAACCTTCAAGGTCCACAACTACTGTAGGCTACTGTCGGCAGTCCGATTGTGTATTGCTGTGCTGTACGTATGTACATGGTTTGGTGTTGTTTACTTGTTACAGCAGCAACGGTCAGGTCGTGTACTGTATATTCCGACGGCTGCAAGGGCGATAGCTGCAGTCGAAATATTCATTGCCATGGAGGGTGCGGCCGCCCACCCCACTCAGTGCATCCATTCAGGACCGAGTCACGGCGGCCCTCAAAGGAAAACGTGCCCGTGTGCGTTACTGCATAAAGACCTTACCACCGCCAACGCGTCACATTGCGCGCTCTTTCGAGCGAGACTGAACGCTAAAAGATCGGTCTGCTCAAACGAAAGCTGAAAGTAAATTCCGGTTTTTTTTCTACCAACGTGTCCATGAAAATTCGAACATTAATTCCTCGAAACATAGACAAAGTCCACAAATGGGAAAAGAGGGTTACTTTGAGGGACATTTAAGCAACCTACACTGAAAGTTTGGTGGAAATTTTCGATGTACCTTTTTTTGCAAAATTTGATTTTTTACCAGAACCCAAAAAATATAATTCGCGATCTCAACCTTGACCGATACTCTTCAAATTTTATAAGTAGAACACCCTATATACCTGACATTATTTCTCAAAATATCAGCCGTCAACGCATGCGGTAGAAATAAAAGAAACACCGAATTAGGCTGGAAAAACACGTTTTCGGCCCTAATTTGCATATTAGTGACGATCGAGTGAAAATATTTCTCGTGTGTTATTTTCTACCATAGATCTATCATTTTATCAAATAAAAACGATAGGTCAGAATTTTTCATGTTCCGCGACCTGCCCCGGTTTTATAAAATGTGGCTCTTAAAATACACAGGAAGGACTTCGAAAAATATCGATGTAAAAGCTTGGTGCCACCTGGCAACCTGGCCAGAAAATTTTAAAAAGTCACCTATTAAAAACGAATAAAATGGCATTCTGGGAGAAAATTAACAGTTTGGTCAGTTCAATATCGGTACACAAACAATCTAACGGGAGTGAGCATTATTAACCAATATCGCTTCTTAGGTACCTTCATCGAAAAGGGGAATTGAATACCGTTGTCAAGTAAATTAGTTTAGTAATTTACTTGCTTTTTAATTTACTTGCACCTCCACAAAAATAATTTACTTGCTTTTTAATTTACTTGCACTGATTTACCAACAATTTAATTTGATTTTAATTTACTTTCAACTTCTAATTAAATTCTAATTTACTTTTCTATTCAAAACACTGCTGAAAATACCCCAAAATCACCAAATATTTGAGTATGAATTTCTAGTTTGCTAATTGCGGATTCCCAACTCTGCCACTCAAACGTTTTTGTACCAGTCCTTTCAGATCTGAAATTGACTTCCCAGTAACACTGTGCATTCTTCTTTGTCGGCCTTTGTAAGATACTGTCATTCTGATGACTTTTTTGTTCGTTTAACCGATAATGGTCTTGTTACTGTACAGTAGTATGTTCTATATTCTAAGACTGTCTTTATAAATTCGCGATCCTCGTTTTACCATATTTTTGGTGTCGATCTGCGAATAAAGTTGAGTTGAGTTGACTAGTGAACTGATGGCATTATGAATCTAACTCCATCCTTTTGTTAAGCTTTTCAAATGGTGTCATTTTTATGGTAAAATAGTTGCTCAGAAATGCATTTTGTTTACTTTTTCTAGCACCAACAGATGAAATGCTTTAGATAGCACTGTCTTATGGACAGACCGGAATTTGACTAAACAAGGGGGTTTTCATGCATCAGTGGTTGCACGACAACTGTAGCTTGACATGCTATACGCAGGGTTGTGAGGTGTGTTTTTTTCCGGTGTTTTTTTCCGTTTTTTTCCGAAAAAAAGCCTAAGGGTAGGAAAAAAACATAAATCGCGGAAAAAAACTCAAGCTAAAAATAGCTAATTTATGTCATTTTTCTAACCAAAAATGGACTTTCGCTATGTATAATAGGCCATACTGACTCAAAACTGTTAGAAAAACAACATAAAAAACCAAATTTGGCATGATAAAACAAAAATGCAAACTGCTGTAAGAAAATTTGCATATAGGGTTTATTGATAAAGCCTGTCAGGGACTGTTTCATGCCTGTTTTGCGATTTATATCTATGTAACACGTGTATTTCTGGTCTGAAAAGACTGAAGAAGGCGCTAGAAAGCGTTAGGAATCATAAAACCAGTCTAGGATACTCAGAACTTGGGCTGGAGTTTTTTTTCAGCGATTTAGAAAAAAAACCGAAAAAAAAACCGGAAAAAAACTGAGAAAAAAAACAGGCCGAGGTTTTTTTCGGAAAAATATACAACCCTGGCTATACGTACGTAGTATAGGATTCAAATTACCTAAGATTTCTGAGAAACATGTTTGACAGTTGTGAAATCACCAAATCACCATTTTGGATTTATCAATCAAGCAAGCATCTACAGTAACCTCTATGAGTATTAGCCCTGACCAATTACGATATACATTGTACATGCACTGTAATAGAAATCAGCAGGTTTTATTCCATAACTTCATGGCGGTAAAATGTCTTTTCTATTTTGCAGACTATTAGTGAGCCTTGCCAGTTTACCAAATTCTACCCACCTAGAATCTGGCTTGAGTGAGATTCCTTATTTGTTTTAGTTAACACAGGTCATGGAAGGACACAGTTCTCAAAAATATCAAAAAATTTCAGAGCAAAATTATGAGTTGAATGGTATCTGCTGCATTGTAGCTGGGTTTCCAACAGTGAGAGCATATGTACTGTACATTCTGCGGTTAAATAGGCAGACAGAAAAGACACAGAATCACACAAAGTAATACGCCGCAAGAGCCAAAACTACCACAGATTGAATGGTCAATGAAGCAAATTAGAAGTAAATTAGTAGTAAATTGAAAGTAAATTTTTCGGGCTTTTCAATCTAATTTAATTTACTTTTTACTTGCTTCGACATTTTCTTCAGAGATTTAATTTTATTTAAATTTACTTGCCATTTAATTTACTCTTCGGGAGTAAATTATTTTCGAATTTAATTTAATATTAATTTTAATTTACTTGACAACGGTAGAATTGAAAACCCACCATACATCGAATAATCACTGTTTTAACTTTTATGAACTATGAAATGAAAAGCAGGGCATAAAATATTACAAAACAAAGTGAATGCAGTATAAATAAGATAGGCGTCAGCCTAAAAAGGTTTTTTCCAAGTCATTAGCGCCTCTAATACTTACGCATTTCATTACGTTCACCACAGAAATTAATTGAACATATAATTGAAATTCCAGGCGAATTTCAATTAAATTACAATTAAATTATGACCCGACTTTTTAAGTTCAATTAACTTAAATTAATTGAATTGAAATAGAAAATGGGTCAATTCATACATGTAACAGGGGGTCTGGGGAGTCTACCCCCACCCGACTTAGGCCAGACCCCCCGGATGGGAACCCCCCCCCCCCCGAGACGATTTCGCCGACCCCATCTCCGATTTTTCTGGCAAGTAAATGTTTAAGCAGATTTTTGCAATTTTATAGAATTTCAGACACAAAAATTGCCAAAATCGCTTGCAAAACAGCACTTTTTAGCTGTATTTCAGCCCAAATTAGCGATTTTCGGCGATTTTTAGCCCAAAAATTGCGATTTTTTCGATTTTTGAGCATTTTTAGTGCCCTACCCCTTCCCAAAATTTTGGCTCAGCCCCCCCCGGCCGGCGCCAGACCCCCCCCATCGGTGGATGACCTGTTACATGTATGGGTCAATTATACGAATTTCAATTACAATCGAATTAAATTCTACATCACTAATATTCATACCAGCACTACCAACAAGTTGCCCATAGCAAGTACAGGACATTCCAGGTTTAGCTCAGTAGCTTGAGAAATGCGCATTTTTCAGCGTTTCAATAGGGTTCTATCGTTATGAAACATGCTATCTGTATACATAAAACTAGTACAGTGCTAAAGCCGACTTATGAGTGCCTACTTGCAGCCAAAGAATTAGACATGCCACTGTACCAAGGTTGGTGGATGGAACCATGCAGAAATGGACGCCTTCATCATGGTGGAGCAGTTGTTAAAGCTGTTCAAGAGTTTGCTTTTCAAAAAGGTCTTTCTTATGTGGTCACATATGAAAATGATTATCATGGTCCATTCATTATTCCCTCATGGCTTATTCGAAAGCCACATGCAAATTGAACGTACAAACGTTACACAAATTACAGTCTGTAAGGTAACGTAATAAATGATTACAGATCAATGAATAAACTACTTACTGTTGGAAAGTCGATGGTTAAAAATAGGCTTAGGAGGCGTGCAACAATGACGTCATCGGTTTTTGCCCCCCCCCCCGAATTTGCAAAAATTCCTGCATTCAAATGAGAAAATTTTGGGACAACAGCTCTTAGATTCTTCTAGTTATTCTTCTAAATTCTTATAGATTTTCCCGTATTTAGAAACAGCTTGTTTTTAGAAGATTTTTCGTTATTTTTAAAAACATCAAAGAAAAATAATTCGAAAATCTATTAAGGGGCCGTCCATAAACGACGTCGTTCCAAAATCCCGATTTTTCGGGCCTCCCTCCCCCCAAAATCGCCTTGCGTCGTTTCTGGGGACCCCCTCCCCCCTAGGCGACGTCGTTTTCCCTTTACCCCCCCCGATAAAAGTGCAGTACATGCAGCACTGTCATTTTTGTTGCCATACTGTTGTACAATGAATTGAATAGATCCCTTCAGCCACTCTGGGAAACTTTTCTGAATGTAGAAATCTTTGACAGAATGTACCTAAATCGAAAATATTACATTCAAAGTTCCCTAAAATTCCGAAAAAAGCGACGTCGTTTTTTGCTAACCCCCACCCCCCTCCTGGTGCGTCGTCTATCGTCGCATTTCAGCCGACCCCTCTCCCCCTCTGGAACGACGTCGTTTATGGACGGCCCCTAATTACTGTGGATCAGGTATACCTGTACCTGTACCTGATTATCAGGTAGATTTGCAATACTTACCTGATACCTACCTGCTACCTGATCGGGTACTTTCAAACGGTACCTACCTGATTTTGGGTATTTTTGGACTGAAACAGGTACAGGTATCAGGTACAAACAGAAGGCAACAAATGATAGTTTACGACCGATTTGTTCATAAAAAAGCATGTAGGAAGGCTAATTTTTCAAAATTTTCTCGCCCTACATGGGCCGGTGCCCAACCAGGCCTCTTCAGACTACAATACCTCCTAATTTCTGCTAATAGTGTACTCTGAATGTTTTCAAAAGCGTTTCTCAAGCTAATTTTGTCAAAATTTTCTCGCCCTGATTGGGCCATGGCCATGGGAAAAATTTTATACGTACTTCCTTTTGTAAATCCTGAGTAAGCCAATGAATAAAGACAAATAGCGAAACACTGTATGGGTGAAAAGGGGTTGTGAGAAGCCTTACTCTAAGTGGCAAAGATAAACCACCAGAGATGGATGTGCAAAGCAATTCCACACCACTGTGATATTTTGAGAGTGGGGTCTTATAGCACTTTGTGCAGTTCCATAACGAAAAAATCATATAAAATGACTGGACTAATCTGATTTTAGCTGACTTTTTAGACTGAATTGGTAGTCTGGGCAATTTTTCAGCTAAAATCCTGATTTTAACTTTTTATGGGCAAATATCTGATACCTAATACCTGATACCTGTAAGAACGCTAACTTTTTCAAAATTTTCTCGCCCTGCTTGGCCCGCTGCCGAACCAGGCCACTTCAGACTACCGTATCTCCTACTTTCTGTTAATACTATACTCAGAAAGCTTTCAAAAGTGTTTCTCAAGCCATTTTGGCCAAATTTCTCTCGCCATAATTGGGCCATGGCCCAACGCCCAACCAGAGATCTAAAAATTTTATACTTCCTTTGCAAAATCCTGTAAGCCAATGAATAAAGGCGAAGACAAATAGGGACACACTCTATGGGTGATGAGAAGCCATACTCTAAGTAGCAAAGATAAACCACCAGAGATGGACGTACAAAGCGATTCCACACCCCTGTGATATTTTGAGAGTGGGTTTTTTAGCACTTTGTGCAGTTCCATAACGAAAAAATCATAAAATGACTGAACTAATCTGATTTTAGCTGACTTTTGAGACAAAATTGGTAGTCTGGGCGATTTTTCGGCTAAAATCCGGATTTTAACTTTTATGGGCAAATACCTGATACCTAATACCTGATACCTGTATTTTTGTGAATACCTACCTATACCTGATACCTGATTGGGTATTTTTAAAATACCTGTACCTGATACCTGAGATTAGGTACTTTCTCAATACCTGCCCACAATACCCCTAATTTGTTACAATTCAGTGAAAAAGCCCAGCTACACAGTTAATAAATATGAACTACACGTATTGAAAATAGTAAGGTATCCAAGTAAGGTAAGTGGTACCTGTCAAAAATAAGAGAAAACTACTGTTGATCAGGTATACCCATACCCATACCCGAAACTGGGTATTTTTGAGCAAAACTACCTAAAATTGGGTATACCCTTACCCGGGCACTTTTTGAAATACGCATACCCGGGTTTACCCGATCTTTTGAAAAATACCGGGTATTTGAATGGGTATTTTTTTTAGAAAAAACCGCTCAAACACACAAGCTATTTCTGTAAAAACTGTGCAAAAATCTTCTCAAGGAAGGCTTAAATAGAAATACCATTTTTGCCATGCATCATACAGTCAGTTTACTGTTTCAGAACGGTTTATTATCCAATTAATTTGTTTCAAGAATCGTATAATTAAGCGTTTCCGCATTTTTAAATTTATGCATAAAACACCATGAAAACATCTTATCCCTTACTAGCAGAAGCTACTCCATTTGGAGTAGTACCCAACATTGAATCACGCTTTGCGTGCAGCTGCTTTTAGCATAAATGTGATTGGAAAATATAAGTGCAAAAAAAAGTGATTGGTCAGTCACGCTTTTTTATCAGACAATGCACAGTGCTGCATACAACGCGTGATTGGCCAGTCACGTATTTTTGAAAATCTCAGTGATTTTAAAAACACATTTTGACTGATTACCGTTTTTTAGGCACGCATTGCATGTCCCTATGGCCAGGCACGCAAAAAAATTCTGCGTCTAGAGTTACGAAAAACGTTTGCGGCTCAGAAAGGAATGCTCTGGGTTGTTATGCACCTCACTGCAAAATTTACAGTACAGACTGTACATGACATGCATAAAACATGGTATTTGCTGGAAGCTGAATATTTGCAAATATATGTACAGCACATAGAAAGTTTATTGCGTGCATGAACTGAGATTCTTACCTCTCGTTTACTTCTAACAGAAATAGGGCTCTATTTCTGTGCTCCCTTTGAGGAAAAGTTCCGTTGTAAGTCTCGTGAATTTAGTTTAGTCGCGTCCTGGCCATGGGTAGTGTTACAGTAGTTTACGCTGTCCTGTGTGTCACGGCGGCCCCGGCACCCGTGGAAGCGGTGTGTTTGTGGGTTCGAAACCTGTCAATGCGATGGGAAGTAGTCGACACAAAGCCCTACGCAGGCCATCGAAAGTCAGCAATGGCAAGTAGATAAATTTGGACCAAACCTTAGCTGTCTTGCACATCACATACCGAGAGCAAAAGGGGAGGGTTGTTGTTAAGGAGGCTGCCGGACCTTCTGTCTCTTCCTGCTCTATAGCAGTTGGCTACTCCTAGTTACAGTGGGAAAATATCGAATTTTTTAAAACATTTGCGAAAATTATCGCATCCGGTCATGTTATCGGCGGTTTTAGCATAATTTTTTTTGCTGTGGCGTGAATTTTTGAAAACCATTGGCCATACCTACTAGTAAATAGCAATTTATTAACAAAGTAAACAAAACAAACAAACAAAGTAAAGTGGCTGTCAAGCAAATTAAAATTATATTAAATTTCGTAAAATTGGCCTAGAAATTTGATATAAATTTGATATGAATTTGATATAAATTTGCTTAGTTTGGCAGCTTCACTAACCAAAGTCTGGCTACAAAACAACAAGTTCAGTCCAAAGATTGTTCACGCCTATAGCAAAGAAATCAACTCATTAAATGCTGATTTGTAGACCATTTGTTACCATCTGAAGAAAGGTCAACTCATTTTGGACTGACACGACCCAGGTTTTGAGCTGTTTCCTCAGTAATTGAGTATTGATTTTAGCAAATTTATATTTAATTCATAGCAAATAACAAATTTGTATCAAATTCAATTTAAGAATTTGGTCACCAAGCAAATTGATAGCAAGTTATTTTCTTCTGAAGGCTGAGCAAGCAATTTAATGGTTATTTAATTTCAAAATAAATTTACTCGGAAACACTACCGCTAACACCACACCGCACTTAAAATTTGTTGCAAAGCTCCTACCGTAGCGCACAATCTAACCAATGCCGTGCTGACATAAAACCTGTCTCCAAATAGGGTACCTGCAGTCCTTCTACCAAAGCTGAGTTGAGGCTCTCTACATATTATTTGCAGCACAAGCTCATGGACACCTGCCAGAAGCTTTTCCTCCAGACCCGATGCTTTGAGTCGAAAATTTTCTGCAACACATCGATTTTCTCGGCGCTCTTTTGCAACAAAACCGATACTTTTTTCTAAGATGCTACCAGAATTCTCCATGAGGATTCAAGCCCAAACTCAGTTTTCTCTTTTAAAATCCGCCTAATAAATATGATTGTGGGCAAGACGCTGTGAACTTTATGAGGGCTATGAGCTCTATGCTACAGTTGGCAAAATATTGAATTTCAGGAATACATAAGATATACATATACATATATGTATATGTTTTCTAAAGTCGAATACATATACATAATATGTATATAAAATACATATTATACATATTTTTTCAAGGCCAGTTTTCAGTTGAAAAATGCTGCTAAAACAGTTGTTTGTGACTGAAACGAGAAAGAGGCTACATTTGGACCTGATTGGCATAATCAGTACTTCAGTCAAATTAGCAATAATTTTCACAGCTAAATTCTGCTAAAAATCCTCCATGTACAGACAGTCATTTTACGTAAGGCAGACCTGTGCAATGAACTTTGTTTTTGACACCGCAATAGCCGATGATGTCGTTTAGGTCAACTATCAAAAGAAAAGACCATTTTCTCCTGCCATTTATCCATTGAATTTGAAAATCTAAACGTTCCCTCATTAGAACTCGTTTTGGTCGCCTGGCACCACTATAAACTACTGTTGCATGCGTATACGCATTACGCATATCATTACGCAAAGTACGCATTGCATTTCAGAATGCGTATACGCATACGCATACGCATACGCATTTGAATTTCATTACGCAATATTATTACGCATTCTGCCAAAAGTTTGCATATTTTTGCGTAATGCGTATTGGTTCTAAAAAATAGCTGCGTTTTTTAATGTCTTGCAAAAATTTACTTCAAGTTGTTAATAAATGGTTAATCTTCATGTTTTTATTGTGGGGTGAGGGTACCAGGAATTTTCTGGGATAATTTGAAGCTTTAACTATAAGTTTTGCTTGCTAATATTAAAAACACAGCCGACATTTTATGAGAAAAGGAAACCTGCGACAAACCCTTGAATTTAGAATTTCTTTTTCTACAGTTTTGGGTGACATCAGTTGTATTGTATGTACTAGGGGGCTTTGGGGGGGGTAACCCCCCCTGCTGGAGAGGCCAAACCCCCCTCACCCCCACCCCCCCCCCCCGAGACAGGTTAAGGGACCCCTCCCCCTGACCAAAAAATACAAGTGCTGGTAGTGGCTCCAGTATTAACAAACTGGGTCAGAAATCACTAATTGTCGTGGAAGCCACGAGAATGGCAAAGAACTAAAGTATATTTTTGCTGTAGACCTAGGCTAGGCATAGATTATGGCGCATTAGCGCAGTCAAGTGCAATCGTATTATGATAGGTGACGTCATGTCACGTCACTTTACTACAAAGTCTAGGCGTTGCCTGCTTGTTATTGTCAGTCTAGGATTCTAGAATATTCCATGTAGAAAGTATAAGAGTGCCATTTTTGTTCTAGAGCGTTCTATACGTTGTATGTATACGCGTGTGCATTGTCATGCTCTAGAACTTTCTAGAACTTTCTGTTGAACTACAGGGTGTGTCAAAAAAAAACAACCCAGCAGATTTTTTGCTGTAGCAACCGCAAATCTCAACCGATTTGAATGAATCCTGCTTTAAATGAAAGATAAATAAATTCTTGAACGACTGGTGTAGCTTTTATTAAGATGCGTTGCTTAGTTCCTGAGATAATTGCTTTCAAAATCAAAACAGAGATTTTGGCAGTGCACAACAGAGATTTTAAAACAACCCAGCAGATTTTTTACTGTAGCAGCCGCAAATCTCAACCGATTTCAGTGAGTCCTATTTTATATGAAAGATAAATTAATTATTGAAAGTTTGGTGAAGCTTTTATTAAGATAGTCTGCTTAGTTCCTGAGATATTTGCACTCAAAGTCAAAACAGATTTTGGCTATGAACAAGAGCGATTTTTATTATTCTGTTGCACTTCATAATAAAACCGATTCCTACTGCTCAGGGCTAACGTAACGAGGTTTTTCTGGTGCCACACATGCTTGGTTACTTCATTTGTAAGTCTTGTTGCCCTCAGCAGTAGGAATCCGTTTTGTTGTGAAGTGCAACGGAATCGCTCTTGTTCACTGCCAAAATCTCTGTTTTGAGTTTGAAGGAAAATATCTCAGGAACTAAGCATCGTATCTTAATAGGGCCTTCACCAGTCTTTCAAGAATTTATTTATCTTTCATTTAAAGCAGGATTCATTCAAATCGGTTGAGATTTGCGGTTGCTACAGCAAAAACTCTGCTGGGTTGTATTTTTTTGACACACCCTGTATA
>JASANB010006685.1:0-45898 GCA_030248155.1 Sabatieria punctata
ATAGAGACATTTCTTTCCGCTGTGCAATGTAGTCATACATGTACTAGGGGGGTTTGGGGGGTTACCCCCTGCTGAAAAGGCCAACCCCCCTCACCCCCCCCCCCCCCCCGAGCAAGTTAAGGGACCCCCCCCCGACCCAAAAATACAAGTACTAGTATTGGCTCCAGTACTAACAAAGTGGCTCAGAAATCGCTCAGAATGCCTTTTAAATGCGTTTTTGAATGCTAAATTTTCAAAATTTTCTTGCCCTGGTCGGGCAGAAGCCCAACCAGGCCACTTCAAACTACTAAAACTTGTAATTTTTTGCTTATTTTTAACTCTGAAACGCTATTTGGCACCTTAGAATAGCGATTTTTAGCCTCCTTACTGGAAAAACGTGCTAAAAACGCATTTACAAGCGTTTTGGAGCTTTTTGAAATTTTGGCCCCCCTTTCTGGGCGAAACCCCCCTCGACCCCCCCACCTGAGGAAAACCCCCCTACCCCCTCCCCCCTGGTCGGCCCGGAGCTGTTACATGTATGAATGTAGTTGCTGCCAACCTTCACCACCGTCACTGACACTTGAAACGCGGTTGTAAACATAATTTGAATTTCATGTTAACGTTTTGGTGCAGTCAAAGAAACGGTTCCTTTTTTAGACACCTTGCACTACGACATGGCACCATGTCCGTTACTGATGTTGTGCCGAAGTAGTTCGGGGCCTGTGGTGGTACCACAACCATATTGGTACCGCTACCTTCGTATTGGTACCGATACCGGTACCGGTTCCATATATGGTACAACTCTGGTCAGATTTTGTACCATAGATGGTAGTGCTGTAAAACAGCGCTTTTTAGCTGTACTTGAGCTAAAATTAGAAATTTTTGAGAGTTTTTTAAGTGCCCAAGCCCCCTTACAATTTGGGTTCAGAGCCCCCATACCACCTATCCCCTTCGGCGGATAATTTGTTACATGTATTTCGTTTTGTCACCGTTCATTAGGTCACCATTAGTACACATGCATTTCGCTTAACCGAAATTATTTATAGAAACGAATTTCATTCGAGTGAAACAATAAAACTATTTCAGAAAATTGCTAAAAGTTGTAAATCCCAATTGCTATTGCTGAATTTGCTAGCCACTGGCTTTGGAAATGCCTAAATCCTTAGCGTTGGACCGCGGAAATTCAGTGTTTTAGGGCAAAAGATTTTCTGTAAATACCTGTTACTGTGCATGCATGTAGATGATTGGTGTGCTACATAAGTTCTGTTCAGGATCTGCAGGTTGGACGAGTCCTCTGTGGGTCTACGACACTCGGCAAGACCGCATGGTCAGACTTGAGTTCACCGTTATTAACAGAACCAAAGAAGGTACACTTACTGTTCTATCACCAACCTCTACACTCTACCTGTCTCGTCCATTCAGAGAGTGAGAGGGTTGGCTGAAATAGGATTTCAGTTGGTCGACCTTCTGGGGAGTGGGTGGACCAAAAACAGTCGTTTTCACGCATTACAGTCCTATTTTACTATAGTATGTATAGTAAAGCTAAAACAAACTTATATTGTAACTGCACTGAAACCTGGTATTTCACTAATAGCAAAAAAATAGTAAAGAGTAAAATTGAGTCCTAATAGAAAGTAAATATAAAATATAAAATACGAGAAAGCGCTATAGTAAATCAAACTTTTTCTACTGGGTTTTTCTGTAAATTTGCCCTTGGGCTTGTTTTAGGTTTTCACGCTTTTGGAAGCGAATCTAAGCTAAAAATTGGTGATTTTTGAGCAGTTTGTTAGTACTGGAGGCACTACTAAATACCGGAGTTTTCCACTTACAACACCTGGTCTTATAACTGGAAAATGCCCAAATTTAGGGTCACTTTTTGGCGCCCTTTTGAAGACCATTATCTTGTAACTGGAAAATGTTATTTCACTTAAAAAAATGGATTTTGGCCAATAGTTGAACTGCCAAACAGCGGATTTTTGGCCAAACATTAAATTGATCTTGACGCAGATGGTTGTTTCTGGCATTCCTGACCATTTTAAGGTTAATTTGTAAAACTTTCTTTGAAATTTTTGAAGGAAATAGTGTTGAAGCATAGCAAAGTACTGTATTGTGTCGAAAACAAAAACCAGACTATCATGTTTTACATTCGAGTGTACTTCTGCCCTTGTTTTCTAACGATGGACAGCTTTTGTTCACTTTAAAAACATTTACTTGGGTGTTAAAATTGGCCAATTTAACTAAGACCATGGTCTTTTAACTGGAAAATGGCTGTCAATGAACCCAGTTTTCTGACCACCTATTAGAAGACCATGGTCCTATAACTGGAAACAAAAACCTATTTAAAGACCATGGTCTTCTAACTATGGTGGTCTTATAAGCGGAAATCTCCAGTAGTACTTGTGTTTTGTGGTTGGGGCGTCCTAAACTGTCTTCAGGGGTGAGTGATTGACCTTTCTAAACAGCTCGGTAACCACAACTTTCCCTTAGTACATTATACAGTTTACTAAATGAACTTGGCCAGAAAATCACTAATTTTTAGCTTAAAATCCACTTAAAAGGCCTTCGGTAAGCGAATTTGACTTTTTCGATTGTTTGGGATTCAAGGAAATCCGTGATTTTTTGCAGTTTTTTCTCATTTTATATTTGTTTTTAGCTGTTATAACGCTATTCGACTGCTCAAAATTGCGAATTTTAGTCATTTATTTAATAAACGTGTCATGCCAACAGCCAAAACTTCCCGTCCCTAGCCCTCTAAGGCTAAACCTGCTTTATTCATAGTTTATTATATTCAGTCAATTTTAGTATCATGAGCGTTTTGAATGTTTACTCAGATACAGTAATTGCACTCTGATCAATGGAATGGATGCAATGCTAAATAGCAAGAAATAACTGTTTAACTCCATTTACAGTCAGTCTTCTACCAACCCTCCATTCTCTTTCTTTCAGCTGTTCCCTTTGGCTTTCTGATCTGTGGCGGTTTTGATGTTGAAGCAAGGAGATCGATGGAAGTGTATTACCCAGACAATCCAGACAAAAACTCTCTGCTCAACGTTCAACTGCCTCAGACCAGACAATACCACACTTCTGAGTTATTGAATGGAACTGTCTACATCATTGGAGGATGGAATGGAAGCAGAGTATTTAAGAGTGTGCTCACCTTTGACCCCTCAACCAACCGACTCTCCAGTGCTCCTCACATGCAACTACATCGAATGGATCCTGCCAGCACTGTTCTGGGTGGAGTCATCTATGTGTGTGGTGGAGAAGAGAAATATGGAAGTAATAAAGATCTGTCATCGTGTGAGCGATTCCACCAAAACAACTGGCACTCAACTGCCTCGATGGCAACTGAGAGAGACGACCTGGCATTGGTGGCAGTTGAGGGACAGATCTTCGCCATCGGAGGGTGGATTAATGGAGGAACTCTGAGTAGAGTGGAGAGCTACTCTCCAACGTCAAATTCTTGGACAGCCGTCGCTTCCATGCACACAAAACGATTTGCTCACTCAGCCACTGTGCTCAACGGCCACATCTATGTGTGTGGTGGAGCTTTTGTCTCCTCGTGTGAGCGCTACGACCCAGTCAGCAACACTTGGACTCTAATTCCATCAATGAATAAGATCAGATGGTACTTCAGTTTACTATCGGACGGGACTCGACTGTTTGCGGTTGGTGGAAGAGGAGACAAAGATGCAAGGAAAACAGTGGAGGTGTTGGATCCTAAAACAAATAGATGGACTCTACTCAAACAACAACTCCTACATAAAAGACATGGTAGTTCGGCTGTGGTCATCAGTCTGTGAGTTTGTGTAGAGAGACTGATCTGCTCTATAAAACTAATTAATAAACTCTGTGAAAAGGCTACCAATTGCTGTTGAGGCTCCGATTTCTGAAAATATTCCTACAGCAACACATAGATTGCGTTCAGCATAGTTCATAATAATTATCTGTCGATGCTGTGTATTTCACATTGTTTTGTGGAAAATTTTACTGATTTGTGGAACGCATTTCACTGTCTCAGTTAATTGAAAATATATAAAAATATACAAAAACTTCCTAAGATATAAACAGGCATAGAATAATGTAAAATACTGTTGTATTTGCTAAAAAATCGGCAAATATGAAAATACCATTAAAAATTGATCTAGTCTGTCTTTGCTAGTAGGGACTAATGTTTAGGCCAGAAAAGGTCTATCAATCATGCAGTTCAAACCACACACAGAGATCCTTTTTCCTGCAAATAGAGTGTCTGCACACACACAGTGAGATTTATTACTGACTATGTCTCTAAGTTTCGTTCATTCTCATCATAGATGTAACAGGCCGGCCTGGGGCCACATAGGCCAAGCCGGATGGAGACCACGCGAGAAGATTTTTATGGCAAGTAATTTTTTGAGCAAAATTTTGCAAATCGTAAATTTTGTAAAACAGCAATTTTTAGCTGTATTTGAGCCAAAATTAGCGATTTCTGACGATCTTTAGCCGAGAAATTGCGATTCTTTGCGATTTTTAGCGTTTTTAGCGTTTTTAGTGCCCAACCCCTCCCAAAATTTGGGCTCAGACCCCCGGCCGGTGCCAAACTCCCCCAACTCCACCCCTTCGGCGGATGACCTGTTACATATATGGTATCCAGAATTTCTCAAGGCAGGTGACAATTTTTGAAAGTGCCTGGGCCGTTGAAATACCACAGTAAGAAAATTTAGCAAAATTAACCTTCAATAACGCACTTCAAAAACGACATTCTGAGTATAAAATAGGCAGTTTTAGTCATACATGTAACAGGTCATCCGCCGAAGCGGGAGGGGGTTGAGCACTAAAAAACGCTCAAAAATCGAAAAAATCGCAATTTTAGGGCCAAAAATCGTCAAAAGTCGCTAATTTGGGCTGAAATACAGCTAAAAATGCTGTTTTGCAGGCGATTTTGGCAATTTTTGTGCTTTCTAGAGTCGGAAAAATCGTCTTGGGGGTCCCATCCGGGGTGGGGTCTGGCCTAAGTCGGGTGGGGGCAGACCACCCAGACCCCCCTGTTACATGTATGGTTTAGTACATAATTCATGTGATTCTCTTTCTTTTGACCGACTTTTTCTTCCTACATCCAATGCAAAGTGGGTGTACCACCTACACCCTTGGATGCGCCACTGGGGGAGGTATGGGTTCTTTCGGTCCGGAGGCGGCACAGGGGTTCACCCAGGGAGGGATAAGAGCTAAAAACAAACATGAAATGAAAAAAACCGGTTTCTTTAAGGAAATGCAGTTTTGAACGATTTTTGGGAGATATAGTGCTCCCATAGAATTCGATTCCGGCTCCAACCTTCTTACTAGACTAACTTAAAAAAACTTTATTACAATGCACTGTCTGCACCTCACAAATAGCAGTATTAACTGGGGATGGCCGAAGCACGTCGCGCGGCAGGAATAGAAAATACAAAAACACAGTTAAAAAGTTGTCCCAAAACGGTTTTTGCCACTTTGAAGCGCAATTTTTTGTGTTCTGTTATTGATAGGAGGAAGTGATGCATGTATATGAAACACGATGTGAGCTATCGAATAAGATGACTTTGGAACATAATTCGGCCGTTAAAGGGCATTTTCCTCTCGAAAACTGAATTCGTCCTTTTTCAGTGTTCATTTTCTGCTAAAAGGAGATTTGATTCAAATTTTGTTCAACCGGATTTAAAATCAGCGGAACTCGTTACCTATGTATATAGCACTGCTTTTTTTGTTTCCACACTGTGTCAGTGTCCCCAGAAATTTGATTCTTTCTTGACTACTGGAAATTGGCATTTTCGTAGATTTTTTTGGTGTTTCTCGTTCTTCTGAAAAAAAAACGACGAATTTCGTGCAAGATGTTCAATCGGTTCCGTGTACAGTAGACTTGAGGCTTTCGAATGATTCAGACTCTCTGCTCTTTGTCGTCAACCCTACAAACGGATTTGAAGTTTTTGTAACCTTAGTTTCTGCCATTTCAGTCGTTTATTGTACGCAACACCTGCAATCATGCTTTTTCGCATTAATTTAGCTGTGCTACGGATATTCACAGGTCTTTAGTGGATTCTAAACAATCAAGTGGGACCAATCTCCGTAACTCGCGCCATAGAAAGTCAGTCTGCGTTAGTGTTGTTATGACTACTAGTCAAAGTCAAAGTCATAGTTAATACTTTTGTGATATCGCAGTCAAACGGACAGGTAGTCAAAGTCAAAGTTTGACTACCTTCGTTATCATAAATACGTAGTCAAACGGAGACCAGGTAGTCAAACCGTTTGACTATGACTACGTTTTGTTATAAGAGGCAGGCTTTTGAAGCGTATTTTACCATTTTCTGCTGTTCACAACAAAATATTTAACAAACTTGATGCATTTTTAAGCACTATAGAACACCAAACAACTGTTTCATTGAGATTTTGAAACAATGAAGCATCGGTCAGTGAACCTCTGTTTGATTCAAGTCCCACAGTTCCACCACAAATTATCACATAACAGTAGAATACACTTTCTAGTTTAGAGAAGAGTCAAGAATTGTCTTGGTTTGGTTTCATACATAGATGTCTCCATACATGCAACAGGTCATCCGCCGAAAGGGGGCTGGGGTTAGGGGGTCTGGCGCCCGCCGGGGGGGGGGGCTAAGCCCAAATTCCAGGGACGGGGTTGGGCACAAAAAACGCTAAAAAATATCACAATTTTTCAGCTAAAAATCGTCAAAAATCGCTCAAATACAGCTAAGAGATGCTGATTTACAGGAGATTTTAGCAGTTTTTGAGTATGAAATTGTTAAAATCGCAAAGTTTTGCTGAAAATATTACTTGAGTCCCGGGGGTCCCGTCCGTGGGAATCTGTGCCTACTGTAAGTACGGTGGGGGCTGATCCCCCCAACCCCTGTTACACTACATGTATGGATGGCTTCTATTCTCTTTGCGGCGACTTTTTGCACCTCATGTTGGCTTTGCTTTTCAATGAAAATATTTGAAAAGAACAAAAACGGTTCTGCAACGCTTTATAGCAGCTAACTACTGTTTATTTCAGAATCAATGATTTATTGATGGAATCACAGCAGCCATTTCGGGTCTACTGGTCCCCGAATTAGGGTAAACAGCCGAAAATGTCAATTTGGCTATGTTTCAAAAAGTAGTCAAAGTAGTCAAACCGGTGGTCATGGTAGTCAAATGGTTTGACTACAATATAGTCAAATTTGACTACTCTGGTATTGTACTCAAACCAGCGGTAGTCATAGTCATAGTCAAACGGAAATTTTGGTATTGTAACAACACTAGTCTGCGTTGAAACGTGCGACTAAATACTGAACACTAAACTGCGTCGCGTCTATGCCACCGGTAGTTTACGTTATCCCATGTGTCACGGTGGCCTCGGCATCCGTGAGAGCGGTTGTTTGTGCGTTCGAAACCGGTGGAAGCGATTGGAAGTAGTCAACGTAAAGCCCAACCCAGACCGCCGAAAGCCGGTGATGGCCAGTAGGTTTAATGGGAACCGAACCAATGCACCAAATGGCAGCAAACGGGTGGGTTTGTTCAGTGTTGCCAGGTCCAAAAAGTAAAATCCAACTAACTCACGAAAAAGTTCCCCAAAAAATACCAAAATCCTCCTAAAAATCTCACAAATCTAAATTCAATTTTGCAGCTGCAGAATGGTATCTATGCTGTTTGTGTAGTGAAAGAACAGTAAAGTTATAGCGAATTTGTAGTTGACTTCATTCAACGAAAAACTGCGATTATCAAGGTATTTGCCTAATTTTCTGTTAATTTTCTAAAAAGCAGCACACCTGAATGTGACTAACGGGGGAGGGGGTTGGAGGGCCCCAACTGCAGGTAGTTTGAGCCCAAATTCTTTGGAGGTATTTATTGTACTATTAGTTCTCACAGCCTGGCAATTTGTTCGTATTGAGACGCAAGGACAAGTTTCTGCTTGGGACCATCATTCTTACACTGCAGAGGGACGGGCTCACCGACCCAGTACAATTGTTCGATATCGGCCCATTTTTTGCTCAATGACTGTTCGAGTGCATCGTTTGGAGAGGGTGTAAGACAGTAATATTTTATAGTGTCATCGGTGGCAGAATCATGCACACTAAACAATCAACTATGCAGGATGATCATTACATAGGTCGTCAGAACACAAATAGCACTTTACATCCTTAAGTCCCACTTCTTCGTTACGTTTTATAAGTTTAGCACAACTGAGGTCCATATGATTGCAGTCATAGAAGTAGAACCCTAAAACCTTCAATGCCCATCATACTGTACAACGCCCAGAAATGTAAACACATACGGATGCCGTGAAATAGACCCGAAACGGCATTGCAGTTAAACTCATCTCGTCTGCAGGTTCTATTGATTCTGGGCTTTACGGGCCGTTTGTAAACATCTACGAAGCACCGAAGTGCAGATGAGGTGTCTGGAGAATCGATTCTCACATACACTTTTATTCACTGTCTAGATCTTGCACAGTTACCTAGTAAGAGAACAGAGACTGACAGGAGTGCAAGGGCAAGCCGCATATCCAGCCGACAACAGTGCTTCTTTTTCTTTGTACTAGTAGTTGTAGTGGACACTGTTTTGATGATTGTGATTTAGATTAAAACAGTAGCTTGAATACATGATTGACTTTGATCATACATATGTAATGGATGGCCCCTTTGTCGGTCCGGTGTTTCTAAGAGCTTTGTGCACCTGCCTTTTCCTAGCCCTCAATCATTAGCATACCTCACCCCTCAGTATTTTACAATTGTAACCAGGGATGTGAGGTGTGTTTTTTTCGGTTTTCCGAAAAAAAAACGGTTTTTTACTCTGGGTCCGAAAAAAAAACATAAATTGCGGAAAAGAACAAAAGCGAACAATAGCTAATTTATGTCATTTTTCAGTAAAATATGGCCTTTTGTGATGTAAAATAGGCCAGACTAGCTGTTAGAAAAACAACGGGAAAGACCAAAATTGGCATGCTAAAACAAATAGGCCAACTGCTGTAAGAAAATTTGCATAAAGCTTTTACTAATGGGACCTGTCAGACACTGTTTTATGTCTGTTTCTTAGTTTATATCTGTGTAACACGTATTTCTGTTCTGAAAAGATGCAGGAAGGCGCTAGAAAGCATTAGGAATCGTAACACTAAGCCAGAATACTCAGAACTTGTGCTGGAGTCTTTTCCACGATTTTGGAAAAAAGCGCGAAAAATCCCGAAAAAAAACAGGCCAAGGTCCATCCCTGATTGTAACCACTTCTTCAGGCGAAATGCTAGCCAATGTTAGACTAAAGTGTAATTTACGCTGATTAGAAAATGTCTAAAATCGCGATTTTTGGCAAATCAATTAAAAATATGAGCAACTGTATTTTCTGATTACCTACAGTATTTTCTGCATGATTTCGATTTTTCCTGCTGTGTACAACAGAAAGGCAAGAAGAAAATTTGTAACTTTATTAGGTATCAGTACAGGTAGGTGTTAACAAAAATACAGGTATCAGGTACAGTTGGTAGGTACCACCAAATTTCAGGCAAGTCCAGGTTCAGGTATCTCTAAATCCAATTTCAGGTTCAGGTTCAGGTTCAGGTACATTTTTCAAAATTACCCAGGTGTCAGGTTCAGGTTCAGGTACTTACAAACAAAGACACAAATTTTCGGCTATGAGCGAAATCAATAGCGCTGCTGTTCCTTTTCTTAAGAAAACGATCCATATTCAAAGCAATCGAAATTTACAAACCAACAATTCGACAAAAACGAGAAAAACGCAAGACAAGTTTTTGCGGTATGATGGACTGATCGCCATTGTAGTAGGAAACCCCCACGCACTCTACGAACGTTCATTTCAAACTCTAAGTTCCGGCATTAAGTTAAGGCTCAGGCTTAGATAAGTTCTACTAGCTGACGTTTAAGCTTACGTTCAACAAACAAACTAAAGCTTAGGCTTAGGCATAGAGGAAGACAAGCTTTCTTAAAGGCAATTTCCGGATGCGGCTTTTCCCTATAATCGCCTTCATTTTTAAGTTACAGTACACGTAGGTGCAGATAACGTGCATTAGACGCTTCATGCACACCATTTTTAAGAACAAAACTGTAGAGCGTCAAGCAATATCTGATCTAACCAATTTCAAATGTTGACAGTACGTGCTTTGTACCGGGAAGTTTAAGACAAGAAAAACTGAAAAGTAGGTACCGACCTAGTAGGTGTCAGTTTATTTGTATTTATTTATTTGTAGAATGCCCCGAGAAGAGAACACAAATAGATTAGTAAAGCAAAGTGGAGCCTAAGGGCTGGCTACGCCGCTTTGAACGGCGGTTTTTGCCGAGCCAAGTAAAAATACTTTTAGTCTGTTTTCATCTTTGTCCAATCTGCGCTTGAAGCAAGCCAATGAAGGAGCGGATACCGTATGTTCAGAGAGACAATTCCAAGGCTGAACAGTGCGTACCGCAAACGCATATTTCCGACAGTCAAGCCTGGCCTTTGGCACCATCAACTTCATTCCATTCCCCCTAGTAGTTGTAGCAGGCGAAACCATAAAATATTGATCGAACTCTAGGTCACAAAGCTTATGAATGACTTTGTACAATAATGTCAAGTCGGCTTTAATCCTGCGAAGCTCTAAGTTCTGAAGTTCTATGCCTAGACAAGCCAGCTCATCTAAACGGCCGTTATAATCCTTTTCAGAACCCAGCAATCTTCTCGTAAAGTACTTTTGAACCCTTTCAACTCGATCAATATCTTTGATAAGCCAAGGCCACCAAACACTGCTAGCATACTCTATAACTGGTCGAACAAAAACCTTGTACAAGTAACACAGAAACTTAAGGTTTCTTGAATGAAAGGACTGAAAAATCATGTTAATCCTATGGTAGGATTTCTGAGCCAGTTGATTGCAGTGCATTGTTGCTTTTAAATCGGAGGATATTAGCACTCCCAAATCACGTATACAGTCTGTAGACTGCAACTGAAAACCGTTTATGGTATGAACTCGCTTTGGATTGCACGCACCAATATGCATGATTGCTGTTTTATCTAAAGCTAGAGAAAGGCCATTATCGGCTGCCCATACAAACAGATTACCAAGGTCAACCTGAAGCTTATCAAAATCGCTGTCTTTTGAAACCCGAAAGTAAATTTTGCAGTCATCAGCAAATAACTTTAGGGATGCATTTTGGAGATAGGCTGGTAATCTATTAATCACTACCAAGAAGCATAAAGGCCCTAAGACACTGCCCTGTGGTACACCTGAAGGATTTACAGTGATACTAGAGAACTGTCCATCCACACAAACCTTCTGCTTTCTGTTAGTGAGAAAGGCTGTAAGCCATTTTAAGAGTAAACCTCTAATTTTATATGCCCAGAAAGACTCAACAATTTTAGATGGAAGTACTTGGTCAAAAGCTTTCGATATATCGGCGTAAGCTACATCGATGGCCTCCTTATTTTCTAACATCAAAGTCCACTCGTTCATGCATTCAACAAGTTGAGTCACAGTTGAACGCCGAGACAAAAAACCATGCTGATTAGGCGAAATCACCTGATTAGTCCGAAAATGCCTTAAAATAGACTCTTTGACTATTTTTTCCATTACTCTACATGGTACACAGGTCAAACTTACTGGACGGTAGTTTTCAACTTTAGATTTAGAGTTCTTCTTATATATTGGGCTAACAATAGCACTAAGCCAGTCCTCTGGTAGTTCCCCAGTGTTAAATGAGACCTCGTAGATTATACTTAGTGGTTCAGCTAGCTGCCAAGCTAATTCCTTGTAGAACATACTGGGCAGCCCATCTGGTCCAGCAGAAAATTTTCGCTTTAGGGAGGAGAGATAACTGAACACAATTTCAGGCGGAAAATGCACTGAACTCAAAGAGTCAAAGTTACTGGGCAACAGATTTAATGAAGGCTTATTGTCTTGTTGACATACTGAAGCAAAATGATCACTAAACATCTGAGCTTTTACTTTAGCATCTGTTACAATAGATTGAGCAGCTGGTTGTAATGGACCTATTTTTGGTTTACACTTTAGCTGCGAGTTAACATGCTTCCAGAATTTAGCCTCGCTTCTAGAATCTAATATTTTGCGTTCATGCTCTGCTTCTTCTTGCCTAGCTTGTTGGCGAGATCCCCTAGCAGCCTCTTTCCACCTTACTCTATCATCTTCTAAATTTGTCTGTTTATACCGTTTATGGAGTGCCTTTTCTCGCTTTTGCATTTGCCTTACTCTGGTAGACCAACGGGAGTTTCTAATCTGAGCCTTCTTAGAAAATTTTGGAACAAACTTAGTAACTAAGACTTTTAAGCTTTTCAACAGTTTGCACCACATTTGATTGGCGGTAACACAATCGTTAAAAAGCAAGGGCCATGTAATTCTATCCAAGGATTGCTTTATAGCACTAAAATTGGCCTTAGCAAAGTTTTTTCGTAACTGCTTAACCGGCTCGTTAGGACCAAAAAAGTCAGTTGAGAACTGTATACAATTGTGGTCGCTGCCATCCACAGGCTCAGAAATCTCTACCGTAGCAATTAAATACGGTTCACTAGACAATACCAGATCGAGAATATTTTGTCCCCGAGTCGGTTCCAAGACTACCTGTAATAGACTACATCGTAGGCACATTTCATAGAACTCACTAGCTATAGAACCAGTAGGAGCTCTAACTGCTTTCGCTACCCAATCGATACCTGGTAGGTTAAAATCCCCTGTAATAACACAAGGAAACCGGGACACCAGCATAGACTCAATATGTTGTACAAAGTCATTCGTCATATTACGGTCAAAAACGATTGGCCATCGATATATCAACCCTAATCTCAGACGCCTGCGGTACCCATCGTTCTGAGCCAAGGAAAAAATATCTAACCATAGGGATTCAAATCCGCCCCCACAATGAGGCTCTGCCACAAGCGCCGCAGTAAAAGAGAGCGCCGCAGTAAAAGAGTTAAGTACTTTTATTTTCAAGTAGGTTCAGGTTCAGGTTCAGGTTCACAATTTTCAGGTTAATACCCAGGTTTCAGGTTCAGGTTCAGGTATACCTACCAACTGTAGTATCAGGTATTTTGCGAATAAATTTAAAATCCGCATTTTAGCCGAAACAGAGCTCAAAAAGCCAATTTCAGCTTAAAAGGCAGCTAAAATCAGTTTAGTGCCAATGATCATAGGATTTTTCGTTCTGAAACTGCACAAAATTCCTAAAATCTGCTCTCAGAATAGCCGCAAGGGTGTATAAAAATGGCTTGGGAGACCGACCAATGGTAGTGTTGATGGAGGCTAGTGAGAGCTAGTAATGGAAAATTTTGAGAAGGCGAGGAAATTTTCAGAGAGTTGCCTTCAAAAACACTTTTAAAATAATTCGTTTTACTAATAATTTTACTAACTATTTTACTACGATTTTACTAGTCACTCAGTTTTGCATCAAACATGCTAAGATTTTCTGAATAATTGTTTTTCGTCCAAATTTGCTAAATCACTAAGTAGCTAGATTTGATCACGCTACAAAGTTCTCCAGAACATAGAGACGAAAAGTATGTGAAACTTGACTGACAACATTGGATTGGACCGATACATATTTTATTCCAAAATTGATCAACAGTTTGGTTGGCATTCATAAAAAAACTTGTAAAATAGTAGTAAAATTTCCATTTTACTACTGACGACCTTTGGAAATTTAATTTAATTTTTACTTTACTATTCGCTCTTAATTTTACTTTTTACTATTATTTTACTACTAGTAAAATACCAATAGTATACTAATTTTTGTTTTACTATAGTACTATAGTAAAATAACAGTAGTTTCATGCAGTTCCACCCAAATCGGATACAGCCTAGCTGCTCCGGTACGCGGTACCCCTACTTTCGCATTCGTATCGGTACCGGTACCGTCTATGGTAC
The DNA here is from genome assembly GCA_030248155.1 of Sabatieria punctata. Classification (NCBI taxonomy): domain Eukaryota; kingdom Metazoa; phylum Nematoda; class Chromadorea; order Araeolaimida; family Comesomatidae; genus Sabatieria; species Sabatieria punctata. The sequence goes on from JASANB010006685.1 coordinate 13,841, forward strand.
CACTCTGTTCAGATTTCGTACCATAACCGGCACCCATGGCCATGGGTAGGGGGTTTGTGCCCAGTTCCGACTTTCCCATTTCCGACTTTCCCAGTTCCGACGTTCCCAGTTCCGACTTTTCCCAGTTCCGACTTTCCCAGTTCCGACATTCCCAGTTCCGACTTTTCCCAGTTCCGACTTTCCCAGTTCCGACTTTCCTGAACCTAACCCCTAAGCCTGAATCTCACCCCTAAGCCTAAACCTGAACCTCCCACTAAGCCTGAACCTAAGCCCTAAGTCTAAAACTAAACCTAACCCTTAAGTCAAAGCCTTTGCCTGAACCTAAGCCCTATGCCTGAACCTAAGCCCTATGCCTGAACCTAAGCCCTAAGCCTGAACCTAACCTCTAAGCTCTAAGCCTAAGCCTGAACCTTCCACTAAGCATAAGCCTGAGCCTAAGCCTGAACCTAAGCCCTAAGCCTATGCCTGAACCTAAGCCCTAAGCCTGAACCTGACCTCTAAGCTCTAAGCCTGAACCTAAGCCTAAGCCTGAACCTAAGCAATAAGCTTAAGCCTGAACCTAACCCCTAAGCTCTAAGGCCTAAGCCTGCACCAAACCCCTAAACCTAAGCGAACCTAAGCCTACTCATTGAGCATTACGTAGCTACATATTCTTGTATATTTTACCAGAGTCTTGTCTGTATAAAATATAGTGAATGTTATTGTAAAGTCGGAACTGGGAACATCGGAACTGGGAAATGTCGGAACTGGGAAAAGTCGGAACTGGGAACATCGGAACTGGGAAAGTCGGAATTGGGAAAGTCGGAACTGGGAACACGCCGGGTAGGGGTACCATACATGGTGCCGGTACCATAGATGGCACCACCACAATTTCCACACGTGGGGGTACCGTATATGGCACAACTACCCTAGCTACCGGCTCCATATATGGGGTGTCCCTGACATAAACGGCGTTAAAACTGCCTGACTGTATAAATGCATCACATCCTCCTATCAATAACGGAACACAAAAAATATTTTGCGCTTGAAGTTGCAAAAACCGCTTCCGACCACCTTTTGCCACTGTTTCTGTATTTTCTATTCCTGCCGCGCCAACATGCTTTGGCCATGCCTAGTTAATAGTGCTATTTGTGGTATACAGGTGCATTGTAATAACGTTTTTTAAGCTAGCCTAAAGTCCATGTCAAAAAAGAGCGGACTGGCGGTTTTTTGCGAATAACTCCTTAGGGGTGCATCGGAGCGCTTTTTGTCTCATAACCAAAGTTGTAGAGTGGCTCGAGCTCGGTACTATGGTGCAACCTAATCTGCGCAACGCGCCATGGTAATGCTAATCTGCGCAACGCAAAAAAATCAGCTTTTCCTGTAGTTGGGATGAACGCGAGTTTTTCAGTGAATTATAATCTACAGACCTCGGGGATTTCAAAAATGTATTCATATTTCTTCTAGGTGGAACGGTTCCAGAGTTATACACCATCAAAGTTGGCCGAAAATGCTAAAAATGGCCATTTTTGGCGATTTTCAGATTTCTGGGGGGGGAATGGAATAACTCTGGACCAACTCAGCCGATCAGGCTGAAATTCATATATAAGGTGTAAAATTTAGTTTTATGTCGATTGAGACACATAAGAACCCTGAAAAATTGACCCTGACACCGTAATCCCGATTTTTTCAACTTTAGGTCATTTGATTTTTTCTCTGGTTGCATATAGTAGTTTAAGCCGGCGTGTTCCACTTTCCTCCGTTCCACTTTCCTCCTTTCCACTTTCCTTCGTTCCACTTTCCTCCATTCCACTTTCCTCCGCCCATATTCCACTTTCCTCCGTTTTGAAATTTTAGCATTATCTAACGAGTTATGGTTCCTATACTATTTGTAACTGCATTAGGGACATACATAGTTTAGCGAATTATAGTAGGCTTTATCGAATTAGAGTCTCATAAATACATCACTAGAGAGCACACAAATTACATGAGTTTTGCATTGCAACAACAAACTAGCGTTCGACAGTTGAATTACACAACTTAACAAAACAATAAACACAGAATAACAACTGTATTACTGTATAACTATACTGTATAAACAAACCTCCGTTTTAGCCATGTTCGTCCATAGCTTCCCGTTGTATCTGTTGGTTGTGTTACAACGCCAATGCATCCGGTTGACGTCAGGGTTCATTTCTGCTTGAAAATATTGATAACCGCGATAAAAAACGGCCGGCTTTCCTCGCTGAATTTGAAAAGTAATAATCAGCCGTTTTAACTACGTAGTTCCGATCTACTGGTAGTAACCCTTCACCAATCTCCAAACAAAACAACAGCTCAATGACCCTCTATCAGCCCCCAGACATACATAATTACCCATTGTCCCAACAGGTTAGTTGACATAACACTAATAGCCCTAGGCTGCCTACCGGCCAGCTCATGGACCGTTAATCCGTTCCTATTTACGCCTTCATATAAGGCCAACAAGAGAGCCGAGAAGCAGGAAATCCTCCACTCTATGGCAAACATTACGCACTCATATAGCAGCACTGAACATACTTGCACACACTCTTAAATCTGCTACACACTTAACCGCCTCATTTATAGGTCCGAAAGCTGATTTTAGGCAAATGAGGACAAAAACTCGTTAGATAATGCTAAAATTTCAAAACGGAGGAAAGTGGAATATGGCCGGAGGAAAGTGGAACGGAAGAAAGTGGAAAGGAGGAAAGTGGAACGGAGGAAACTGGAACGGAGGAAAGTGGAACAAACCGTTTAAGCCCTCTACTGTGGTTAAAAATGTACTTTAACGTGTTTTGAATCGATTTCAGTCCATTTCCATTCTGTAGCCATTCGGATACTGTAGTGTGTGGTCCTGGCACGAAAATAACTTTTTGTCAATTTGCATTTTTCCTGCGGCAAAGAAATGACCTATAGAGTAGGCAGTAAACGTTTTCATGGTCGGGGAATCCATTGCTGACATAACTATAATCACTGGAATACTGTATTTTGAGGTCCCAACACGAAAATTGTTATTTTGCGTTTATGCATGCCTGGTGCAAGGAAACGCTCTATAGAGTAGGGAATAAAGGTTTTCAGGGGTGGGGAACCTATTTCTGACATAACCGTCATTGCTGGGTTACTGTATTTTGTGGTCCCGACGAGAAAATTGTTATTTTTTTGCAATTTAGGTGTTCCTGTTGCAGGAGAAAGCTAAATATAGTAGGTAATCAAACTTATGAGTTTGTACATTCGTTCCAGGACCACAATATACAGTAATCCAGTAACATTCGCTATGCCCTGAATGAATTCGCTGAAGCCGACAACCTTTAGTGCTTGTCAATTCATCGTTTCCTTGCAACAGAAACACCCAAATAGCAAAAAATAACAATTTTCTCGTCGGGACCACAAAATACAGTAACCCAGCAATGACGGTTATGTCAGAAATAGGTTCCCCACCCCTGAAAACCTTTATTCCCTACTCTATAGAGCGTTTACTTGCCCCAGGCATGCATAAACGCAAAATAACAAGTTTCGTGTTGGGACCTAAAAATACAGTATTTCAGTGATTATAGTTATGTCAGAAATGGATTCCCCGACCATGAAAACATTTACTGCCTACTCTATAGGTCATTTCTTTGCCGCAGGAACAATGCAAATTGACAAAAAGTTATTTTCGTGCCAGGACCACACACTACAGTATCCGAATGGCTTCAGAATGGACTGAAATCGATTCAAAACACGTTAAAGTACATTTTTAACCACAGTAGAGGGCTTAAACTACTATATGCAACCAGAGAAAAAATCAAATGACCTAAAGTTGAAAAAATCGGGATTACGGTATCAGGGTCAATTTTTCAGGGTTCTTATGTGTCTCGATCGACGTAAAACTAAATTTTACACCATATATATGAATTTCAGCCTGATCGGCTGAGTTGGTCCAGAGTTATTCCAATCCCCCCCAGAAATCTGAAAATCGCCAAAAATGGCCATTTTTAGCATTTTCGGCCAACTTTGATGGTGTATAACTCTGGAACCGTTCCACCTAGAAGAAATATGAATACATTTTTGAAATCCTCGAGGTCTGTAGATTATAATTCACTGAAAAACTTGCGTTCATCCCAACTACAGGAAAAGCTGATTTTTTTGCGTTGCGCAGATTAGCATTACCATGGCGCGTTGCGCAGATTAGGTTGCACCATAGTACCGAGCTCGAGCCACTCTACAACTTTGGTTATGAGGCAAAAAGCGCTCCGATGCACCCATAAGGAGTTATTCGCAAAAAACCGCCAGTCCGCTCTTTTTTGACATGTACAAAGGGGACTATCCAACTTGCGCACAACCGATTAGCGCACAACCGGTTTGCGCACAACCGATTAGTGCACAACCGAATTGTGCACAACCGATTAGCGCACAACCGAATTGCGCACAACACAACCGATTTGCGCACAATTTTTTTACTTAAACACTTTTACTTTTTTTGCAGCACAATATAGTCATAGACACCAACAGTAATTTTACATAACAGTTACACTTATAACAGTGTGAATTATAATACATAAATTTTATAACACTGGTTGCGCTTTGGCTGTGCGAAGTAGTGCCCTATTCCTCTTAGAAATTGTTTGAAAAGTCATTTAGAATTTAGTTAGCGATTCCCTTAAATCCACCTGCCTGCACCTTACATTGTTTTGTTCTGAAAGGATGCGTTCCAGGAAAAAGTAAATGTCTGGATGCTTGCGTTTGTTGAACAACCTGGCCATCTTAGAGTTTCAGCTCTCGACATCATTGTTGGTGTGGCGGACCTCATTTACCACGACCCAAATGGCAGGCGGCACGGCATGCGATGCATCCACTGTCTCTCAAAGTACTCAAACTGCATGCATGCCAGTTTGGCTGACCTAACCAAATACATATAACGCTTACACAAGCATGCCTGTACCATTAAGCCTGCATTACCATAGCCTTACAACGTATGTACACTAGATTCAACACACAACAACACAACTATTACTTTTTGTGCGCAAATCGGTTGTGCGCAAGTTGGTAGTTCCCGTACAAGGTACATGTACATCTTTTTTAGTACAAAGGATAGAGCCCGAATTCCGTGGGGAGTACTACATTGTATATCTCTCAAAAATCGTTAAAAAGCCGTTTTTTTCAATTCATGTTTGCTTTTAGCTCTTATCGCGCCCTTGGTTGAACCCCAGTGCCGCCTCCAGACCGAAAGAACCCATACTCTCCCCTAGTTTCGCATCCAAGAGTGTAAGTGCAAACACCCACTTTGCGTTAAAGGTGGGAAGAAAAAGCCAGTCAAAAATATGAGAATCAAATGAATTATGTACTAAAACTATCCATTATATGCTCAGAATGCCTTTTAAGTGCGTTTTTGAAGGCTAATTTTGCTAATTTTTCTTACAGTGGTATTACAGCGGCCCAGTCAGGCACTTTCAAAATTTTTCACCCGCTTTGAAAAATCCTGGATACCATATATGCAACAGGTGGCCGTTGGGAGCTGTCGGAACCATGACGTCAACGCGCCAGGCACTCTCTTAGTACCTGGCGACCAACAGCATGGCTAGAGTGGCTTGGCAGTGAAAGAAGGGCAAACGTCCGAGATGACGATATCAGGGGTCACGAAATGGACAGTGCAGGTCTGATCGTAGGGCTGTACATCGTACGGCCCCCTCCGCCACATCGGATCGGATCTTCTCACGGGGCTCCATCCCGGAGGGTCTGGCCTGTGTGCCCCCCAGACCGGCCTGTTACATCTATGATGAGAATGAACGAAATTTAGAGATATAATCAGCAATAAATCTCGCTGTGTGTGTGCAGGCACTCTATTTGCAGGAAAAAAGGATCTCTGTGTGTGGTTTGAACTGCTTGATTGATAGACCTTTCCTTCCCGGAACATTTGTCCCTATTAGCAAAGGACAGACTAGCATAATTTTTTGTTTAATGCGATTTTCATATTTGCCGATTTTAAGCGAAATAAAAAAAATTTCGATACCGGTTTTTATCTTAGGGAGTTTTTGTAATATATATTTTCACCTAAGACAGAGAAAACCGGTCCACAAATCCGTAAAATTTTCAACAAAACAACATTAAACACAGAGAATCGACAGATAATTAATTATGAGCTGTGCTGAAAACTGCGGAAAATTGGGCATTTGCAGTAAGAATATTTTCAGAAATCGGAGCCTCGGCAGCAATTGGTAGCTTTTTCACAGAGTTTATTAATTAGTTTTATGGAGCAAATCAGTCTCTCTACACAAACTCACAGACTGATGACCACAGCCGAACTACCATCTCTGTTATATAGGAGTGGTTGTTTGAGTAGAGTCCATCTATTTGTTTTTGGATCCAACACCTCCACTGTTTTCTATGCATCTTTGTCTCCATATCCACCAACAGCAAACAGTCGAGTCCCGTCCGATAACAAACTGAAGTACCATCTCCCCCTATTCAATGATGGAATTTGAGTCCAAGTGTTGCTGACTGGGTCGTAGCGCTCACACGAGGAGATAATATAAAATCCACCACACACATAGACGTGGCCGTTAACTCCTTAAGGATCACTAAAAGTGTCCGCCAGAGTGTCCGGCCGGACACGCGCTTGTCCGGCCGGACACAAAAATTTCGGACAATTTTCTGGTTTGTCCCGGACACTTTGGCAAGGTGTCCGAACCACCGTGAAAGTGTCCAGACCATAAAGGAAATGGTGTCCGAACCACCATGAAAGTGTCCAGACCATAAAGGAAAATGTCCAAACAACTGTTAAAGAGTCCGGATCACAGCCACCCATGCAGTATGGCTGCAGGATAGGACACATCGCAAGTACATAGACTGGACCAATGCATGCTTTTGAGAGCTGAATGATGAAATAAACATGTATGTCAGTCGATTTGAATTTGGCGCAATGTGGTGAACTATTGATGGATTCACATAAACTTTCCAAAGTTTACTGTGGCTTGCCTTCTGTTCTTTACGGATACTGTATTTCCTATGAGCTGTGTAACTACCGCCGCGCCATTCACTTCCATTTTGCCGTTGACTTTGCGGTTGTGCAGATGTGTCCGTGTGAGTTGTGTGCCGTTTTAGTAGATAGCAGTTTGCTTAAACATTTGTTTAACGGCCAGATTCAAGCTCAAGGTCTGCAACCAGACATGGGCAAAGGGGGGCTGAGGGGGGTTGGCCCCCCCTCAGGCTCTGACCTACCCCCCCTCAGCCGGCCGCTACCCCCCCTCAGGAATTTTTTGAAAGGATTTTGTATAGAAAATTATGATAAAAATATGCCTGGATTAGGTGTAAATGAGCTCAGAATAGCTTATTTTAGCTTATTTTAACCAAAAATAAGCCAAAAAAACCTTGATTTTAGCCAAAAATCGGACTTTTTGGCTTACCACCCCCTCAGCCCCCCCTCAGGCGCTCCTACCCCCCCTCAGCCCCCCCTCAGGAATTGAAAATTCTGCCCCCCCTCAGCCGAAATGCTAGCCCATGTCTGTCTGCAACCAGTAAGTTTTATTTCAGTTTTAAACTTAATATACTATTACTGATTTAGTACTAAAACTAGTTAATTTGCCGAAATAAAAGCAAACAACTCTGTTCTGTTAACTGTATGTGTCCGGCCGGACGGACACATATGGTTTACTATCTGTTGTGGTTTTCGTTCTCTTGAGTTGAGAGGGAAGAGAATAGATCTTTGATTCTATATTTTATATATATTGTAGTTTTATATTGTATCATTCTGTTGCAGTGAGCAACGGCGGTCAGCCAACACGCGAGGATTCTGAGCTCCTGTCAGACATTTTTCAAGAACTAGTGAGTTAATTTGATTACTACTGTGAATTAGTTAGCATGCAGGTACTGTTATTTTACTAGTGGATTTTTATTTTACTATTTACTAAATTTACTACAAATTCAGCTCTTCAATTTAATTTTAATTTTAGTTTTACTACCTAGCAGCTCTGATTTTACTAATTTTTGTTTTACTAATAGTTTTACTAATTTTACTACTATTTTGCTACGACTTTACTAGTTATTAGGGGCAATTTTGCATCAATATTGCCAAGATCTTATGAATAATTAATGTTGGTGCTAATTAGTTGCCACATTTGATCATGATACAAGGTTATCAAGAAATTTAGAGCCGAAAATGTGTGAAATTCGATTGACAAAAGTGCGCCCACACATCTTTTATTGCAAAATTGATCAAGAATTTGGCTGGAATTCACCAAAAACTAGTAAAATATCCATTTTACTATTGGCGGACTTTGTTAATTTAATTTAATTTTTACTTTACTATTGGCTCTTAATTTTACTTTTTACTATTATTTTACTACTAGTAAAATACCGCTAGTATTACTAATTTTTGTTTTACTATACTATAGTAAAATAACAGTACATGCAGGGCAGGGTCAGTTCGCATAATTATGTAAGTTTTAATGATTGGAGAGTTCCAGTGCCCACTCTCACTTATGAACTTCATGAACGCAGCTCTAATTCTATTTGCTATAAGAGAAACTGACTGATTTGATTGCTGGGGCGTAAAACGTTTGCCAGCTGACCGATTGACAGAGTATGGGAGTATGGTTGTAGGAGAGCGAGCCTGTTGATGAGCATTCTCGATCAAACAGTGCCACGCCTGAGCGAAAGGTGGAAGTTTCGGATGTAGTGTCCGGACAGAAGGCCATTCAGATGTCCGGTCCACCTGTCATAGGTTCGTCAGTGCTGCCTGGCCTGTTCGCCGCAGAGCCTGTAGTGTCACCCGGTCTGACTGTTGCGAACCCCTCAGCAGTACTGTTATTTAAATATATTAATATTAAAATGAAACTATTATTAATAGTGCCATTTTAATAGTATTAAATCTATATTAATATTAAAATAGAAGGCCTACTATTATATTAAATTAAATTAAAAATACACAGAGGGGCTGAATATTAAAATTTATTTTTAATAGTATTTTAATAGCATTTTAATAGTTTCACCTTGTTTGACAATCAAGGAGTTACCTAAAATAATATTTAAGTAATAATTTTATGACGACAAAATGATGAAAATTGAAGATTTCAGCCTGCCCTCTGAATCTCGAATGTGTTTTGGCTTGGAAAGAGTGGAACTTTGCTCTCTAATAGGCATCAATGACAAAAGGACCTGAATCTAGTCAATAACCTATGTAACAGTCTTTCTTTTCAAAAATTTCTCGTTAGCTATGCATCAATAGTTTTTTATGGCTAGCTTGTGTTCGAATGCAATTTAAAACCAGGTTCAGACAAAGTCATATTAAAAAGAATGGTTATAAACATACATGTAACAGGTCATCCGCCATAGAGGGAGGGGGCCGGGGGTCTTAGTCCGAAATTTGGGAGGGGGTTTTTGGCCACTAAAAATGCTTAAAAATCGTAAAATATCGCAATTTTTAGGCCAAAAATTGTCAAAAATCGCTAATTTGGGCTGAAGTACAGCTCAAAAGTGCTGTTTTACAGACGATTTTGGCAATTTTTGTGACGGAAATTGTAAAGAAATTGCGAAAAGTTGCTCCAAAAATAACTTGCCAGAAAATCGGTTGGGGTCACAAAAATCGTCTAGGGGCATGACTGACCCCCCTGACCCCCATGTCACATGTATGGTTAAAAATTTCTACAGAAAAATACATCCACAGAAAAAAGTTGCATGTCTGATTAACCTTTCAACTAAACAGCAGCAACTTCAAGCAAAAGATGATGTTTTTGCCAGTTCGCTGAAGAAGTGACAGAAACTTTTCGACTGCATTTTATTATAAAACTATTAAAATCCTATTAAAATACTATTAAAATTGTTATTTAATAGTAGTAATATTAAATCTAAATTAAAATTAACACCGGGCTATTATATTAATATTAAATTAAAACTAAAATCGGCTAGTTCTATTATATTAATATTACATTAAAATAAAATTTCACTATTAAAATTACAGTACTCAGCGGCACCCACTGTGCCAACCATGGAACCTTCCATGCAGCCCACTGCATCAAGAACAGAACCTGCTGTGTCCGCTGTAGAGCCTGCTGTGTCCAAACACTCCTGCACAGCACCTGTGCCAGCTGAGCAAATTAGCGATCAGGCTAATCAGCCTGTTCAGTTCACCAGACATTCCACTGACCAGTCTTCTCAGCAATCCAGAGGAACTGCTGCAGAGCCCACTTTGCCTGGACAGATGTCCGCTGAACCTACTGCACCACCTGAACACATACATGTAGTTGGGGGGAATGGGGGTATTTCCCCCCAGGCCCGATTTTCGGACAAAATTCCCCCCCCCCCAGCCGGATTCTGGGGGGGGATTTTTTTGAAACCCTATTTTGGGTTTCTAAACCTGCAAACAGGGTTCCAAAAGGCCTGATTAGGGTTTCAAAGATCCTAAACAGGGTTTTGGAACCCCAATTAGGGTTTTAGAAGCTCTAAACAGGGTTCCGGAACCCTAATTTGGGTTACTGAACCCTAATTTGGGTTTCTAAAACCCTAAATAGGGTTCCGAAACCCTAATTTGGGTTTCTGAAACCCTAAATAGGGTTCCGGAACCCTAGTTTCTGAAGCCCTAAATAGGGTTCCGGAACCCTATTTTGGGTTACTGAAACCCTAATTTGGGTTACTGAAACCCTAAATAGGGTTCCAGAACCCTAATTTGGGCTTCTGAAGCCCTAAATAGGGTTTCTGGAGGCCCAAAATACGGTTCCGGAATGCTAATTTGGATTTCAAAATCTCTAAAGAAGGTTCCAGAAATGCATTTTAACTGTATTATGTCGAATAAAATGGGTTTTTTTGCACGTTTTAAAGCAAAATTAGCTTTTTTTGCACTTTTTAAATAAAAAATAGGGTTTTTTGCATGTTTTAAAGCAAAAATATGGCTTTTAACGGTATTTTTGCACTTCAGACAGGATTTTTACCCGATTTTTAGTCCTCAAAACCCTGTTTTGAGCCCAAAAAAAGGTCGCTGAAACCCACTTTTGGACACCAAAAAAAGGTCGCTGAAACCCCCTTTGGGCATAGCCCTGAAACCCTATTTTGGATCAGAAAAATTCCCCCCCAGCCGAAAACCCAGCTACATGTATGCCTGAACAGCTCCCCACTGAGCCAACACAGTCACCCATCACCAGACAGTGCGCCGCAGAGCCGGCTGTGCAATCAGCACAGTCAGCTGCCCAATCTCTACTACTGAGTGGGCAGCACGAACTGGGTCCTTCAACCGTTTCTGTGCATCTGCCGGATGCGTCAATCAGTCCTGTCTTTGCATCGCGTATAGTGGCGGAAGGTAATGCATTGTACATTAAAATGCTGATAACCGGTTTGTGTTACAGAAGCAATGGGTGACCACCGCCGATCATCAGGCATCTCTCGTATTTCGGATGCGTCAACAGTGGAGTCAAATGGATTCCATGAGGAAGCGATCTCTTTGTCCGGTCTTCAAAAGGGAGCTATCGGACAGCCCGGACGGATTGACATATGGGCTGCAGTCCCAGATGCGGCTGACCGCGCCCCTCCTGACTTGGCCAAGAACCCGGGAAAGATGGACAGTCACACTGGCCGCACAGTTGTTCCTGCAACACACCCGTGTCACAACTTTGTTCTTTCACCCTCTCTTTAATTTAGACACTTTTCTGTGAAATGGACATTTTTTATGTGTCAACGTGAGAGTGAGAAGGCAAAACGTAGGCTTTCCGACCCTGATTAGATTCAGCTACTCTCTAGAGGTTACTGCTACGTATGTTCAAAATGGAGTTTTGCGTAGCTCTATACAATCCTTGGATACTTTGGCGCCATGTACCCTCTTGCTTACTGCCATGTGCCCAGCAAAACGGAAGAGATCTACCAGTAGATGGTGGTCAAGGTTAACCAGCTTCAACCTGGGCTGTCCCCCACCTTTATCATGACAGATTTCGAGCTGTCTGCTGGTCATGTCCATAACTTTTCGCAGTGTGTAGCATGTTTGTGTTATTCGGCTGTAGACAACAGCCGAAAAGTTGTTATTCCGTACTGTACAGAAGAGATAAAACGTTTTTATCCATACGAGGAAAAGTCGCGCGAGGAATAGTCGCGCGAGGAAAAGTCGTAGCTAGGAAAAGTCGCGCGAGGAAATGTCGGCGAGGAACTGTCGCGCGAGGAACTGTCCGCGAGGAAAAGACGTGATACCGGCTGTGGGAATTGCAACAGTTTGCATACTGGGTCCGCTATGAGAGGCTGGACACAAAATTGTCGATTGACTACTATGTACGTACGTATGTAAGTATGTACCTAAAAGTCTCATGCACATCGTTTCAGAACAACACCTTGGTGGTAGAGTCGCGCATAATCGTGAAAATTGAGAAGGAACGCACCTACTTCATGCCGGACTCCACCGATGCAAAGAGCAAGGCCGCAAAGAGCAAGTCCCGATGAAACCCGGCAGCGTTGGCTATGCACTGGCCAAAAGACAAGGTGTGCCCAGTCACAGCCGTTAAGCCTGGACATATTATCCCTATCTGGAGCCGGCATTTCAAGGTCCTGTACAATGACAGCAAGCAGTTGTTCGTATTGTTTGGACAGGAGGTAAATACACACATTATTACATTATATTGTATAGGCTGTCCGTTTCTAAGCTGAGTTTTGGTTTATAATCTAGTTGTGTAGGGCTGTCATGTACCCAGGCAATCTTCAATTCAGTTAACCGTTTCAAACTTCCAGGTGGACGATGACGGGAGTTTCATTGGTGGAATGTCCAACTTTGCAATGATTTTCTATGAGGACTTGCCCAAATTCAACCGTGAGCAGCTGATAGTGTGCGCAAGATCAATGTTTGGTACATATGGAGCGGGCCGGACAAAGTTGGCCAAGCTGTTAGAGTATGTTATGTTGTACGCTTTATTTACTATTCACTGAGTGTGTTTTAGTGAGGTGTTTTCTGATGGTACTGAACTGGACACCAGTAAACCAAAGAAGAAGCACACAGGCAAGATCCCTGGGCCTGGACAACCAAAAGCAGCCAAAGCCAAAAAGTCCACTGTTTCCGAAGAAGACATCTATGACAGGCCATGTACCTCAGCTGACTTCATGCCACCACTGGAACGCGCTGCATCGACTGATGCCTTATTGCCTTTGAGTGGCGACAGTCTTCGTGCGCAGCAGGAGGCTCTGCTTTCCTTTGAGGTGGAGCAGCGCAAGCGCCAAGAAGAGTTCGAACGGCGTCAGTTGGAGGACCGCAAAAGCCAAATGGACTACCTCAGGCAGGCTGAAGAACAGCGTCAAAAGCAGTCAGAAGAATGGCTTAAGTGAGTTTTAGATGTCAATAATTTTTCGTTTTATTTTTGTGCACGTTTTTAAATTTAAGGATGCTCAAAGACTTCTTCTCTGCCCAGAACACTCCTGCCGCTCACACCACTCCTGTCACCCCCAGCAGTGCCGCTTTAACTGTGAAAGAGTGTGACCGTTTGCGTGAAGAATCAGCTGCACTTCGGCGAACTGTTGCGCAGGCTGAAGAAGTCGGACGCAAGCATGAATACCAGATCTTGCGCAAGGATTTCGAGATTGACCTGCTCAGACAGCAATTACATGACAGCCGGCGGGAGACTGCAAATGCGCATGAGGTGTCCGATCTGCAGCAACAGCTACGAAATTCAGAGATGCAACTACAGATGCGAAGGTCAGTTGTGCCAGCCCCTCCTGTACAAAACTGGGGAACCCGCAACATCTTAGTGCCTGAGAGTGCGTTTGCTGGTGGCAACAATTTGGGTCCTCTGAATCTTTCGTTTGAAATTGACCAGTCTACATTCCAAGAACAAAGCGCACATCAAGTTCAGTTGACAATGCCGCAGTATGAACTCTGACTGCACCTAGTGAAGAGACCCAATCTCTGGCTCCTGCGTTTCAGTCTGGACCATCTATGCACGGTGGACCTCCAGCTCAAATCATTCAGTCCAGGCCTCCAGCTCCTGCTGTTTTGTCAGGGCTGCCGGCTCCTGCTGTTCTGTCTGGGCCATCGCTTCAGGGCGGACCTCCAGCTCAAATCATTCAGTCCAGGCCTCCAGCTCCTGCTGTTTTGTCAGGGCTGCCGGCTCCTGCTGTTCTGTCTGGGCCATCGCTTCAGGGCGGACCTCCAGCTCAAATCATTCAGGCCAGGCCTCCAGCTCCTGCTGTTTTGTCAGGGCTGCCGGCTCCTGCTGTTCTGTCTGGGCCATCGCTTCAGGGCGGACCTTCAGCTCAAATCGTTCAGTCTGGGCCGCCAGCTCCTGCTGTTTTGTCTGGGCCGCCAGCTCCTGTGGTTCTGTCCGAGCCTCTAGCTCCTGGTGATCTGTCCGGTCCATCTCTCCAGGAAGGATTGAGAGGAATGAATGGATCTCCGGCTACCCCAAGCACAGCCGAGTCTACAGTTGCCAGTGTGTTGTCTTCAATGCTGTCAGAGCTTAACGTGCCTCCAAGCAAAGAGTCCAAGAAGAAACAGAAGAAACTGGTGAGAAGAGCAAGTGAGAAGGGCGATTCTGAGCTAGCACAGCCACAGTCTTTGCCGAAAGGTGAAAATCTTGGTAATATGCACGTTGACAAAGTTCTGCAGCAAGACACTGATGGCCGAGAACAGCTCAATCCTAACCACTTTGATGAGACAACTATGGCGTGCATTGCGGCGGTTGAGAAATGCCAACCAGTAGAAGTTTTTGCATCTGCAGATGGAAAGCTTCGGGATAGCAGCCTCAAGAACCATGACCCAACGTTTCTTGTCTGGAGCGCAGATGGCTCAATTACGTCTATGACCCAACTCATGGAAAAGGTGCCATTTTTGTAATGGTCCTGTCTCAGCTTTACTTGGATTCCTTTTCAGGTGAAATGGTCTCTGTGGAGACCAGGCTCGCATGCGAGTATGTTGCACTGCAGAAACGTCGCGCTGCTCAAGGACTCATGATGAAGTATCTTCAACAAGTATGCAAGAACCCCACCCTCACTCTTGCAGATGTTGAGAAGGTAATCGAGAGCACCAACGCCACTGAGCACAAAAGCAGGCAAGCAGACAGCATCATCCACTGAACGTCCGCCATCTACAGTGCAGGACTCACCAGAAACACCTCAAGCTGTCAGGATGGACAGTACCATGTTCGATGATGCTATCATTAAAGACGTGTTTCTGAAAGCACGCAAGGTTACTGCCAAGGCCAAAGTACAAACTTACATAATTTTTCGATCTGTGTGGACAAATCGCTATGGTTGCCGATTTTCGATCAAGCAAACTACAGTATTATGTTCTAATAATTTCAGTACATTATCCTGAAGACTGCTGGTGAAACTATTGGACGAACTCGTCGGCGCCATGCTGCGGCTGCATCCAGTCCCAGTCCTGCAAAAGTGGGCAAGAAGTCGCCAGCACCAGTCACCAGCAAGACACCAAAGCTCATCACAAAAGGGGCTGCGAAGGCGCCATTGAAGGTTCCAAAAACCGTGAAGGCGCCAGTGAAGGTGCCAAAGACCAAACAGACGGCTGCTAAAAAGGTTATCTGTACACATCTAAATAGCTGTCTTGTAAAGACGTACTTACTTAGAGGAAAAAGAAGAAGACAACAGGAACCAAGAGAAAAAAGCAGAAATTGTTTAGCCAAACATCTTCTGAAACAAGCAGCACACCCAGTGAGACTTCCAGTGACTCGGACAGTGGACAGTGATTATCCTGTGCCATATACTGTGCCGCACATTGTTGGCAGATTGTGTCTGCGCCAGTTATCTCTTGTTGTGTCCGCGCCCCATTGGTGCTTGTTGTATCTGCGTCAGTATTTCTTGAGGTGTCCGCGCCCCGTTGGCTCTTGTTGTGTCTGCGCCTCATAGGTGCTATTGCATTGCATTTCTGTATTATCTGGTCCGCCTCCTTGCCACGATGGGCGAACCTCCCAGGCAGACTGATGTGGACACACTAAGAGCTGCGGACACTGGGCTAGTGATGAAAGTGCCTGTGAAACCGGTTGAGGTAATTATAGAAGTAGCAGTCAGAAATTGCACACTCAGTATAGCTAGTGCGTTTAATTAAGCTGATCAACCTGAGAGCGCATCGGGTTGTCAGGAGAGATCCTGATAGACGGTTATCCGGCACATTGATTGACATCAGGAAAGTGCGATTGGACCAATCTCTGCCTCATGAACCCGGACACTGTAAACGAAAATACTGTGTTGTACACAGACAAAAAGTGTACTCAAATATGGCATGCGTGGTGTGCCGCGTACCTCTTTGCATTAACAACACCTGCTGGCGTCTTTGGCACAGAATGGAGGAGTACTTATTTGATGATGAAACATTGAAGGCACCGAAAAAGAAATGTGCTCAGTCAATCTACTGAAGTACTGCTTATCTGTCTGGTATCCTGTTTTATGCACATTAACTCTTGCTGTACTCTTTATCTATGTCCGGTGCACCCGTTTGTATGACTTTTCTCTTGTCTACTGTTCATGTCCGGTGCAGTATTCATTGTGATTATCTGTAGGGTGCAGTACAAATTCAGTGTGCAAAGTTTGTGGTGCCTCAGGTCTGTTACGCTGTCTCACACTCGTTATGCAGATCCATTTTCAAAGTCATAACGTTTTCCTGGTCTTATGCACTGGTTGTTAAGTCTTGGTTAGGTAATAAATACAATGCTCACCATTATGTGCACTCCCTCCGCCTCCACTACTGTAGGCTAGGCTCCGCGGCAGCAAAAATCTGTCTACCGTCTGATTTTTTATGGTCCTCTACAACCTAAAAATCTGTCTGTGGCAGGTCTAAAATGTACCCGTTTTGGTCCGCGGCAGACAAAAAATTTGTCCGAATGTGTGTCCGGCTGTCCAGGACACGGATTTTTCGTCCGCGGCAGACAAAAAATTTGTCCGAATCTGTGTCCGGCTGTCCAGGACACAAGGATTTTTGGTCCGCGGCAGACAAAAAATTTGTCGGAATGTGTGTCCGGCTGTCCAGGACACAAGGATTTTCGAGTGTCCGGCCGGACAAAACTTTTAGTTAGCCACCGGTGGCTAATATGAACCTTAAGGAGATAAGATGGTAAAATTCTGGAATCAACTGCCAAATGAAGTTGTGAATGCTAAGTCTTTGGGCAAATTTAGTGCCTTGGTAAAAGAGGCATTTGTTATTTAGTTAGGCTACGTAATATGTCAAATATGGCGACTCGTGGCCTGTCGCTCCGATGGCTTTGTGTTACTCGGGCGATAAACTTTGTAACTAACTTGTAACTAGTTCTCTTCAAAAACTGCCCTACCTTTCTATGCTTTTTCGCCTCCCCTAATCTAGCTGCATTGTAGCTTGCTAAGGCGAAGTTTGCCGTTATCGGGAAAGGCATCGCAGATCGACAGCCCACTTAGATTGAACAGTCTTGTAACATCTCTAGCAAAAACTAGCGTGACTTGAAACCCAACTTCTCTCCATTACTGTAGCAACAAAAGCTCTACATACTACGGACTCAGTGAGGATGTTATTACTATAAAATGGATTTGACGCTTTGTCTATCCAAAGCTTTGAGCAACACCACCCACAGAACATCTGACTCGAACAAAAATGGATCGCCCCAGAGGGGGATCCGCGTCCTTAAGCAATCTCTAGAAGGAGCATCAGCTGCAAGCAGTCAAGGAATGAAAGGTCCTGCGCAGCCTTGGTTATTTGTTCCCTTGTTACGGGTACTGCCACCGTTTTATTGCAGGTGGCAGCACCCTTTCAAAAACACCCAGATACAACCATTCACATAAAAAGCAAAAGACTCTATCACTAATTATCATAGATGTAAGTTTTTTAGTCTTTCTTAGATTCTTCCCACGAATGTCTGTAGTCCTGCACTGTACATTCGCTGTTCTTTCGAATAGTCTGTAAAACGCAGCACGTGAAAGTTCAACGAAGTTTTCCCATTAACATCTCCCGGTAATATTGCAAACAGCTCAGGGCTTTTCAAGCTTCTTGGCACATCACCTCTTGTGTCCCAGAAAAAGGTGGAAGGTTTGTGGCCTTGATTACCCGCGTCTTCCTCACTTGATCATCGATTATCGGCTGATCCAGATCGATAATCACGAAATCAATAAGCCAAAAAGTTCCTCAAGCTGGGGTCCATCTTCTCCGCATTAAGCATTTGTTAAGCCTCGGTTAGCAGGGCTGTTTGAGACGACCACTCATTGCGCGAGACAGAGACGACCGCTCAGCAAGGCCATAGAGACGTCCATGGATCGGTCAGTCGACATGACATCACCTGAACGTTTGACGTAAAAGACACAATCCTGAGAACCAAACAGACCCAGAGTCATACAGGGCGTTGGGGTTACCCCTAGCTAGGAAGGCCAACCCTAACCATCCAGGCAGTTAATGGAACCCCAATATGACCTGCTAATTGATACAAGTGCTGGTAGGCACTGCAGTACTAACAAACAAACTACAGTGTAGCTAATAAATGATCATGTTTTTCTTATTCCAGACAAATACGTTTTTAACATATACCTGGGCCCCGGATGCCCGGCAAGTTGCATTAAAACAGATTTTCGGGTGTTTTAAAGGTTTTAGAACTTTTTAGACTCATAGCCTCACCGAAACCCACCTGGCTAGACCATACACATCTCCCCGACCAGTTAGATGTAGGAACAGGGGTTTCTAATGTGCCATGAGCATCTGAATTTGAGGTACAGGGGAGAAAATAGAAAGAAACTTAGAGTGCAACGAGAAAGTAGTGGAAGGTGATCGTTCAGATTTCGACTGGGCAGCTCGGCTGTGTCCGTCGGTAGTAGTGGTATGAGTGGCGCAAGCAGGTGCGGTTTAAAAACTGTGAAAACCAGTCTGCCCACACACTCGAAACAGACTGTTGTTTCCGGTCCCGTCAATTTGGAATCTACCACTTAAGCCTGTTTAAGAGAGCATGGTATGCCGGAAAATCTGTCAATTCAGCCGAGTAATGCCGGAAATTGGGCCTAATTCCAGCATTGTAGAACGGAATTGAGAGGGCTGAGTGGGCGAAGTTTTTGAAGTTGGGCTAAATTCCCTCATTAGTAGCGTGCCAATTATAGTTCTGGTTTGTATGTCAGTCTATAATAGTTACCCTTTCGGTAGCACATCTTTATTGCAGTGCGCATTTTGTAAGCGTTATTGTTTAGTTGCCTGTTTATGTGCAAAACTGCTGTTTAACTTGTCTTTCTAATCTACATATATTGACTCAGTGAAAGAGAATATGGTTTTCGATAGTGTTTCCGAGTAAATTTATTTTGAAATTAAGTAACTATTAAATTGCTTGCTCAACCTTCAGATGAAAATAACTTGCTATTAATTTGCTTGGTACCCAAATTCTGAAATTTAATTTGATACAAATTTGTTATTTGATATGAATTAAATATAAATTTGCTAAAATCAATACTCAATTCCTGACGAAACAGCTCAAAACCTGGGTCGTGTCAGCGCAAAATGAGTTTACCTTTATTTAGATGGCGACAAATGGTCTACAAATTAGCATTTAATGAGTTGATATCTTTGCTATAGGCATGAACAAGGTCATCGTTGGACTGAACTCGTCGTTTTGTAGCCAAACTTTGGTTAATGAAGCTGCCGAACCAAGCAATTTTATATCAAATTCATATCAAATTTCTAGGACAATTTTACGAAATTTAATATAATTTTAATTTGTTTGACAGTCATCGCGAGAAATTTAATTTGTTATTAAATTGCTATTTACCTGGTGATTTTGGCCAAAACAATTTAATTTTGTTATTTAATTTTAATTTGATCGGAAACACTAGTTTTCAACAGCAAGTTATAGCCCAAAATATCCTTCTACCCGGTACGGACGGGTATTTATTAAAATACCAATGAATTGGTACGTAGGTATTTATTAGGTAGGCATTCCCGAAAATACCCATTTTTCGGTATGGTTTCGGTATACCCAATACCGAAACCATACCGAAAAATGGGTATTGATAATTGATTCAAGTAATCAAGTAATTGATTGACTTTGCACATTCGTTTGAGCTTTTTCTTGCCTTTTTATAAAATTTGTCTCATTCTATTTTTAGAAAAGTACGAAATGGTCAGGGTTGGAATTCCGTTGATCATTGAATGTCATTTGTTTCCTTGGAAAAATATAATGTAGTTATTAGAAATGGCGCTATTTTGACAGAATACAATAAATACAAAAGACGTTTCCAGTACCGATTTTTGAAAAGCATTACTGTCACTGACTGTTCAATCAGCAAAATATCCCAGTAATATCGAATTTCTGACGTTTGGCATTTGGCAACCTGACTACAAATAAACTACAAACTAGACTACATATTTTTTGAACCTGCTGACAACTACAAACTAAGACTACAAATTAGTTTCTCGAAAATTTTTGACTACAAACTAAGACCACAAATTGAAATTCTCTGAGGAAATACATTGTAGGTCTAGTTGAAGCTGGCTCATACGGCGCTTTTAAACGAAATGTTTCTGTCAATGACTTTAGTTTACGGTTCTGGTAAGAGCTCCTGAGCCACCGAGCCGTCATTTATATCTGGTTATTCGTCATAGTCCTGGTCCTGCGTTACTAACCCATACTCTTGTTACAAGCACTAATACTACCTATTTTGGTATTTTTGCTTGAAAATGAGGTGAGAGACGTGCGTGCCCAAAAACTTTTGAAAAGGAAGTCAA
Source organism: Sabatieria punctata (assembly GCA_030248155.1). Lineage (NCBI taxonomy): Eukaryota > Metazoa > Nematoda > Chromadorea > Araeolaimida > Comesomatidae > Sabatieria > Sabatieria punctata. Next base: position 34,446 of record JASANB010006685.1, read on the forward strand.
TATGATAATACCGTCTATTTATCAGATTGATAACAAAACTTTTGCGCGTTTATAAGGTTTAGCTCCGCCCAAACTGTCGCCTAGCAGTGTGGTAAATAAGCGGGGTAAGACTTTCCGTCTCTGACCTTATAAAGTGTTAATTTAGGCTGAAGGATTCTTCCGCAGGTCAAGGTGTGTGCAAGGAAAGGAATGAAATTCTACTACTCTATTCCCTTTATGTATTAGTTGATTTCTTTGTGCAGTAAATAAAATTAAACATTAGTTTAGATTGCTGACGCTACATGGTCTGCCAGAGTTAGTTGAAGGGACTCGTGGCAACCACCAGACTCTCGTACTCCCAGGTAAACTCTTACTCTGCACCTGTCACCTTAGAGCAGCAAACTACTCTTAAGACTGATAGCTACCTAGGCAACAGAAATAATCAATTCACTAAGAGGGGTCTACTGTTGTTTCGGTATGGAATTTTCGGGAATCGGTTCGGTATGGGTAGGTATTTTTCGGCATACCCAGGAATCGGTTCGGTATGGGTAGGTATTTTTCGGCATACCCAGGAATCGGTTCGGTATGGGTAGGTATTTTTCGGCATACCCAGGAATCGGTTCGGTATGGGTAGGTATTTTTCGGCATACCCAGGAATCGGTTCGGTATGGGTAGGTATTTTTCGGCATACCCAGGAATCGGTTCGGTATGGGTAGGTATTCGAAAAAATACCGGTATACCGGTATTTATTCGGTATTTCCTAAAAATGTATTGCAAAGTCGAAGCACTGAATTTGCAAGGTGCAATGCAAAGCATTTAGGCATTTGCATGGTCAGAGGCTAGGAAATTCATCGAAAACAATGGGATTTATAGTTTTTAGCAATTTTATAAACTTATTTTTGGTTCTACTCAAGTGAAAATAAATTGTATAAATGATCTGGGCTAAGAGAAATGCCATAAGTACTCTAGTTTTAAGGCCTGCAGTGTAGTGTACATGCATGCAATAATGAGATCTAACGAACAATGACAAAACTAAAGTGCACTACATCAATGACACTGGCGTACTCAGGACTTTGCAAGGGGGTGTAAAATTTTGAAGTTGCCTGGTTGGGCTAGGGCAGGGGGGTCCGACCGGAGCAAATCTCAAAATATGATGGGCGCCGCGCCATCAAGCTCAGCGCATGTACCGGCGGTGTGCCTTAACCGATCCCGGCATGTTACCCACCGTTCGATAAGTCTTTGTGTTGGCTTTCAAATGAGCTACACAGCTCCGTCATGCAACCATATCTGCGCGCGAAATTCAAATTTTAGTGACTCTGCTCTGTTGTTTGATTTTCTACCTAAACGGGAAACGTTGCCATTTTTTGCAGTTTTGACCGTAGGCTAATGTGCCAACCGCCAAAGGACGCAGCGTCACGAGATTTGCAGTTTCCATGCATCGCCGTCGTTCTACGCCTTCCGGTGCCAACACTAGATGTCTCACAGTGCAGCGGTCGAACTTGGCCGTTTTTGCCACTGATTCCTGAGTAGTTTTCTTTCAGGCCATAGTTCACTTTGCGGTTGACAGATTTAGCTGGTTCATGCACGAAAACACTCCTAAATGAACGCAGAATGCTAATAACACAAACTGAGCGCTCGGCAATGCAAGCAATCCACTGTAGGACCTCCAGTATCAGCATTACCTAACTATCAGGAAAAAGTATGTCACAAAGAATATCGATTTTCTCGCTAACGAAAACAAATTTAAAAAAATTATTAAAATACCTGGAATCGGTTGGTATTTATTGGGTAGGTATTCGCAAAAACGCTCAATTTTCGGTATGGGTTTGGTATACCCAATCAACAGTAGTGGGGTCACTGTTTTATACTGGGCATGAGGAGGAAAATATTTCAGCATTGAGTCGTCCGTTCACTCTGGGATCATTCTACGATGCTCGCACTGACCGAATGGTTGAACCGGGAATCAAACTATGGCGGCAATCCACTCTGGAAAAAAACCTGGTAGACAGATCGATGCCAATGACCAGTTCGACTGTGCTGGCCGAAAGATCCTACACTCGCAAAGCCAACGCACTTGATGTATCTGGTGAAATCAAACTGAGTGTCTTGTTCGGCCTATTCTCACTGTCCGGCTCTGGTGAGAGTCAAATTCTCTGTTCCTTCAGCTGTTTTAAGGAAAATCCCTTTAGCAAGGTATTTAAAAGAAGAGTCTTCATCACGGTACACAGCAGAGGTGAGTTTCATCTACAAACGGAGAACTCACATGCAGGAGCTGTCAATGGAGCACATGCGCAACATTGAGTTCCCTGATGTCTTTGACAAAGTCTCTGAGGCCACCCACCTTGTCACCCGAATAGAGTTCGGCGCCAATGCTGTGTTCAGATTCAGACAGACTGTGTCGTCTTTTGTTGAGCGCAAAGAGTTAGAAGGAAGTCTCAGTGGTCGGTTGTCAGCTGGAATGGGTGAGTGTTGGCTTTATTCACTGCCACTTTGGTCTGAAACTGTGAACCATTCTTGCATACTGTAAGGCAAAGCACACTGTGCTTCTCATTCTACGCTCATACTACACGATGATCACAAAAGTTTTTCAGCTTCATTTAAAGGAAAAGTAGAAGTAGCTACTGAAGGAATGGACAAAAGTAACTCCACCTCATTGACTTGCAAGTTCTTTGGCGATGTTAATCTGCCGAACCCACCAACCAACTTCGCTGATGCATTGAAAGCTTATCAAGAATTGCCAGACAGAATAACCAGGGCCACAGCCGTTCCCGTAGCCATCTACTTGTATCCACTTGCAAAACTACATTCAAAGACAATTAAAATATACCAACGCATCAGCAAGGCAACGCTTATAAAAGTGGAAAAGACATTGAATGACTATGCCGAGATCAGACAGGACATAGGTGACTTGACCTATACAAATGCTCACAAGACTCTGCCTTTGTTCCAAGAGCAGACGATGAACTTCAAGTTGGCCTTAGAGAGTGACCGGGACAGGTTCCATTCTGCTCTGCTACAACTACTGCCCAAACTGAGGGGCGGTGACCTCAGTCAGAGACCCAAACTGCGACGCGTTCTCAGCAATACTGTGCAGAAGATTAATCTGATGAAGCACTGGGTTAGAATGAATAGACGGGAGGCAGCTGCACTGAACAGTGTGGTCAGCTGGAACCCGCAACTGCTCTTCACTAAGTTGGGCCAGTTCGAAGATGTCTTGTACCGATTCCAACACGACACTGAATATGTGGTGGCCCTCACCATGTACCTGTATACAGACCCTGACCCCTTTGTTCAATGTCTCTTTCACAACTGCTTCACAGATTCTGGCGATGTCGACTGTGCAAATCTCACCTGCAACAGTCACAAAAAATACAAACCCTGGTTGCGGAATAAAACGGTGGCTGACCAGTACCGCAGGTCATTCAGAAGCTTCAAGAAATTGAGCAGCCAGAGCGCACTTAACCCACCGAACACTGTCTTTGCGATCAGAGAGGCTGCCGCTGAACGAAGCGGACCTAAAGTAGCTGTGGAAGTGTTTGTGAATGGAGAGCTCAACGAGACATTCTTTACTCCGTGCACCATTGATGACGTTCGTGCTGCAGGGAACAATGTCTCGTGGATCGTCTCAGGGCGCAACTCACATTTCAAACCTCATGAATTTGTTGTGAGATCTAGTAGAGGTCTGTCAAATGCACATCCGAAGACTCATCGAGCAATGGACAGCTCAGTCCAGCTGTCCCAGAGTGGAGGTATTATTGACAATACTTATGTATTACAGACAGGCAAGGCACTTTGCGAGAAAGTCAGCTTACCGGAGATTTCCACTTAGTATCCCACCCCACTTAATAACCCACTGGGATATTACATGGACCCTTATTCCGCTTTATATCCCATGGGATATTACTTGGCGGCAATGTTTATGTCAAATTTGTAATAATTTTCTTTACACACGCATACTGTACAATGATAAAACATTGTTCCAGTTAATATCCCATGGCTTTGTCCAGTTAATATCCCTGGGATATTAACTGGCGGCAATGTTTTCACTGAGAAACGTGATTTTCCGTGTTATATCCACTGGAATACTAAGTGGAAAACTCTGGTAGGTGCCGAAGAGGTGGGGCAAGTAGGGCCATCTCACGGATCTAGCTGATATTAAAATATGTCAAAATAGAGCTCAATCGAAGCCCAACGGTGCATCCCGAGCCACCAGCAACCCCCTGGAACCGGAGCTACAGCCCATGTGCGCATAGCTTGTAATCTCTGAACGCCACTCTGTCTTTGGTCATTTGGTGGGGCATCATAATTTGAATTATGTTTATTATCTCAATGCGAAAGATAAAGCCACGTAAATTATGATAAGCTACGTAAACTATGCCGCCGATCTTATGCAGCGCTCAATGCTGGAGAGAAAAGTAAAGACAAAAAAGAAAAATCTTTTTTATTGGATTCAATCAGAGGAATCGTGCCGGCTGAGAAAGGAATTATTGCATTCGCATACTACACACAGTCAAAACGTCATTTTGTGCGTGGAAGGTGCTAAGCTGGCTAACAACTTTTCTTTTTTTATTTTATTCGTTTCTTCACTTCGGTCGGCGCCAGCATTGCAGAGTGGGAGAGAGAAATGAGTGCATAATTAATAAGAGCAGCTCGGTTTCAAAGGCCAGATTCCTAGGGTAATACGTCAAGTCTTCCTAAAATACGTATTCTGCTCGTTCTTTTGCATTTTTTATGTTCTCTATCTTCGTCGTTTAGATTTTCCTCCGAAAAAACAATGGCGGAAAATATAGCGGCTGTTCTTAATTTCACGTGGATCACCATAAGGGAAGTTTGATACGGTAGCTCATGTTTTGTCAATTTGAAATTTGACGTTGGATTCAAACTGAGCTGTTTTCAGAGATTACAAGCTTAAGTAGAATTCATGCTTCACACCCCTCAAAGATAGGTCGGCAGCAATTCCTGGTGTCGTTTTCTGGAGCTCCGACAGCCTCCTTCAAACGATCACCATCTCACTTCTTTCTTTAGGTAGAATTATGTGTTGCACATTTCTTGGTAGCTGGTTCAATGGGCTTTCACATTCTGCGTTCCCACGTTACCAGGTCACAGCTGGTTAGCTAGATATTCACCGAAAACTACGAAATTGCCGAAAAACGCCACTCCATTTTTTGGAAAATCTCTATAACTTTTTTATGCATAGCCCTGCCAAGCTAATATTTAAACAAAGTTAGGAGTGAGTTGACCAAACAAAATTAATAAAAATGCCGTCAAAGGTGTTTGAAAAATTGTTTCCGCAAAAGTTGTAATGGTTAGCATACTATTCAATGCAGTTTTGGGTGCTGAGTTTGAAAATGCATTCGTTTAGCTAGATTGTCTGATCAATCTGTGTCCAAAGTTGTGACCGACACTATCTCTTGGGTGGCACTTACTCATTAGTAAACCGTAAACCGTGTTACAAAGCAGTTTTACGTATGTAGTTTTTTGTTGCTGATTCTGAAAATAACTATAATATTTTTGTTCTACGTTGCCTAGTTTTGAAGATATGGACATTTTAATGATTTGCGAACAAAATGGCTGCACTTGATATAACATGCTGGTTTGGAATATGACTCAACTCAGTCACTGTGACAGTCTTCTCCTGCTCCTCTCTTTATCTCCACTCAATTCTAGCGGGCCAAAAGTAAACCGGCGCAAACTGTGACCAAAATTAGCATACAACACCGCATGCTACAGTATAAGTACGTAAGTAACAAACAAGTTTTTCAGTTTTGGGTCTGAATACTCACACTCAAACGAATCAGAGACTGACTCTTAACCTATTTGGGTACCAGCCGGATCCGCGAAAAAAATTTGCTTAACGTTTCTAAGTTGACTTCCTCGCAAAATGCACGTCAAATGTTTTGCAAAAGGTCTACAACCCTGAGGTGTTGAAAAGTTTATGTTGGACAGTACTGCATTGGGTACACATCCATATAACATACCTGGGGTACACAAATTGGCACTTACTGCTAGATTATGTGCCCGGGGTACACTATCTGGAGACAGGTGTCATGTCATGGGTGTCCAAAAGTTCCTATACTAAAGCGTATTCTACTTAAGCTTGTAATCTCTGAAAACAGCTCCGTTTGAATCCAAATCCATTTCAAATTGACAAAACATGAGCTACAGTATCAAACACGCTGGGGGCCGGTCTTCGTGAAATTAAGAACAGCCGCCCTATTTTCCGCCATTGTTTTTTCGGAGGAAAAAATAAACGACGAAGATAGCGAACATAAAAAATGCAAAAGAACAAGCAGAATACGTATTTTAGGAAGGCGACGTATTACCTTAGGGATCCATTGAAGCTTAGCTGCTCTTATTACCTAACCACTCCTTTCTCTCTCTCCCACTCTGCAGTGCTGGCGCCGACCGAAGTGAAGAAACGAATAAAAAAAATAATAAAAAGAAGAGTTGTTAGCCAGCTTAGCACCTTCCACGCACAAAATTACTTTTTGACTGTGTGTATTATGCGAATGCAATAATTCCTTCCTCAACCGGCTCGATTCCTCTGATTGAATCCGATAAAAAAGATTTTTCTTTTTTTGTCTTTATTTTTCTCTCCAGCATTGAGCGCTGCGTAAGATCGGCGGCGTAGTTTGCGTAGCTTACCGTAGTTTACGTGGCCTTTATCTTTCGCGTTGAGATAATAAACCATGATGCCCCACCAAATCACCAAAGACAGAGTGGCGTTCAGAGATTACAAGCTATGCGCACATGGGCTTTACCTTCGCTTTAAAGCAGGTTTACATTCTCCAGATTTTCAGTCTTATTTACTGACACACATATGTACATTACTAAGGGATTTGTGGGTTCCCCCCTGCTGCAAAGGACAAACCCTTCACCCCCACCCCTGAGACAGGTTAAGGGACCCCCGACCCAAAAATGTACTAACAAACTGGCTCAGAAATCACTAATTTTTAGCCTAAGATTTGCTTGAAAAGCCTTTGGAAACCGAATGTCGCGTCTTGGCCACAGGTAGTTACGCTATCCCGTGTGTCATGGCGGCCCCGGCATCCGTGAGAGCGGTTGTTTGTGGGTTCGAAATCAGTCAAAGCGACTGGAAGTAGTCGACGTAAAGCCCAACCCAGACCGCAGAAAGCCGGTGATGGCCAGTAGGTAAATGGGAACCGAACCGGCGCTACCATTGCACCTATTGGCAGCAAAGGGGAGGGTTGTTTGTAGACAGGGCTACCCCATTGAACGGCTCTGAAAAGAGCGAGGGGTGTCCTGAGCTGTCCGAAAGGACAGTAGAACTCATAAACAAATAAACAAACAAACAAACCGAACTTAGCGTTTCCACTGCTGATATTTAAGAGAAATCGTTGTTTTTGGAAGCCTTTTGTCATTTTCTCCATGTTTTTTAGCTCTAAAACGCTGTTTCGCAGCTTAAAATAACGATTTTCAGCGTCCTTACAAAAAAATCGTGCTAAAAACGCATTTCCAGGCAGTTTGGAGCTTTTTGAAATTTTGGACACCCTCTGGGCGAAACCCCTCCGGCCGCACCTGGAGGGAAACCCCTACCCCTCCCCCAGGTCGGCGCGGAGCTATGGTTGGATGATATCGGGTTTTTGCGATGCATATGATATTGCAGATGAATATATGCATGCAATCATGCAATTTCCATTTTACTATTGACGGCCTTTGTTAATTTAATTTAATTTTTACTTTTACTATTGGCTCTTACTTTTACTTTTTACTATTATTTTACTACTAGTAAAATACCACTAGTATTACTAATTTTTGTTTTGCTATACTATAGTAAAATAACAGTATTTAAAGGTACCATAGTGTTGGAAATTTTTGACACCCATGACATAAAACCTGTCTCCAAATGGTGTACCCCGGGCACACAATCCGGCACTAAGTGCCAGTTAGTGTACCCCGGGTACGCTATCCGGAGGGGGTACCCTATGCAGCACTCTCCGGTAGTATTTGAATCGTTTAACGTTCTCAGAACATAAGTATACAGCACGAAAAATCGGTGACACCTTTGACAAAAATATGCAAAATCCAAAATATGCAAAATTTTGATATCAGGATCAATTTTGCATATGACTATTGCATATTGGAATTTTGCATGCATATGATTTTTTGGCATATGCATATATGCATTACATGAAAACCCATGCATATATGCATTGTTTGATATTGCATTGCATATGTTATGCGTCCAACGTACCCGGAGCTGTTACATGTATGCTGACACTACTGTGGGCAGGTATTGAGAGTACCTAATATTAGGTATCAGATACAGGTATTCCAAAATTAACCAATCAGGTATCAGGTACAGGTAGGTATTCACAAAAATATAGGTATTAGGTATTAGGTATCAGGTATTTTCCCATAAAATGTTGAAATTCGGGTTTTAGCCAAAAAGGCACCACTAAAAATGTTAATTTAGGTCAAAAGTGAAGCAAAATCCGATTAGTTCTAGTCATTTTAGGAGTTTTTGTTTTGCGAGTGCTAAAAATGCTAAAACCACTCTTAAAAATTAACACAGGGATGCGAACGTTTTGTACATCCATCTCTCAGTTGACGTCTTCAAATAACGCCAAACCGCCACCTGTCCAGTGTTGGTCCCTATTTGTCTTCGCCTTTACTCATTGGCTTACTTGAGAATTTTAAAAAAGGAACAGTAAAAATTTGTGATCTGTGGTTGGATTATGGCCCACTCAGATCGAAAAAAAATTCAAAAATACTTTCCAAAAACGCATTTGAAAGAAGCATTCTGAGTATAATATTAGAAGAAACTAGGAGTTTTTTTATAGTCTGAAGAGGTCTGGTTGAGTAACGAACGGCCCAACGCATGGGAAGAAAATTTTGAAAAATTAGCCTTCCAACACGCTTTTTAACGATCAAATCGGTCTGGAACTACTGTGTGATATTGTACCATTTGTTTTTACCTGATACCTGTACCTTGTTTCAGTCCAAAAATACCCAAAAATCAGGTAGGTTCAGTTCAAAAAGTACCCGATCAGGTATCAGGTAGGTATCAGGTGGGTATTGCACCAATCTACCTGATAATCAGGTGCAGGTACAGGTATACCTTATCCACAGTAGCTGAGCCACGGAAACTCGCAAGAATGAAAACTTCGGCTAACCACAGTCATTAGCAGTGGCAGAAACAGTAATTTGGATTGGAAAATTGCATTTTTGCTGATTTTGGTGTACCGGGTACACTAAACTACTGAATGTCTCACTTTATTTTCCAGAAAATGCAAAATGCTTAATTTAGGTGTACCCAGGCATTGACGCATAACTCTCATTCCCCTTAAATGCCAACCTAAAATGCCGAATGAAACAGGCAACCCCTGACATGTAGTAAAAAACAATGCAAAATGAGGATGATCAAGAGTTTACTTGAAATATCTTAGGCAACTTAGAAGCACCAATGCTCATAGCAGCTACCTAAACCTTTAAAACTAGGCATTTTGCCAAGATTACGCAGGTTTTTGAACGATTTCCCAACGTTGCATTCTAAAAGCACTCTATATTCATTAGCTACGTACATAGCTGGTAAAAATATTCACGAAAACACAATTCTCAGCTAGACAGGAGTCTTATAACTGGAAAATGTTTGCTGACAGACCCTGCTTTCTGACCACCTTCTATAAGGCCGAGGTCTTATAGCCGGAGATCTTCATCTTGATGAACTCTGGTAGACTAACTTTTTCTCTCACTACAGAGCAGTAAAATACGGAAAGCCTTGCTGCACGATTTCTTTCATTTTTTTCAGATGTCAAAGTTGAAATGCTGGCTGTCTGCGCATTTGGCGTCTGTGGTGGTAAGGAAGCCTCTCTCCCCTTTGCTCCAGTGCAAAGTGGTAATTGAGAAATTGTTCTGAAACTATGTGAATATTGTTTGAGGTTGGAGTTGCCCTGTTCAAGGTTCAAGGTTCGATACTCACTTTTCGTGGCTTTTGATTGCACCCGTAAATCGCTTACTTCGAAATAAATTGTATAATTAGCCGCGAAAATAGGTGCATGAGTCTATAGTAATTGTTTTGTTTTTCGTTGAAATTTTCGATACAAAAGAAAAAGATGCAGAGAAGAAAAAGAATAAAACGGCTTTTGCATGTAAAACCAAGAGAATTCTTGAGTTCTCTCATCTCATGTACTACCTTGCTGCGCAAGACGTTTTCAGAAAGATATTGTACAGTGAGTACAAGTAAAATGAGCAGGCCTTTGTTACAATAAAGGAAGAAATTATTCAAGTGTGTGCGAAAATAACGTTACAATATATATTTTTGCTGCCATTTCCCGCAAATTTTTACCAAATTTGGATGAAACCTGAAACAAAGGTAGCAAACCAAGATAGGTGAGGGTATTGTTTGTTTGTTAAATTTTGTTGCACCAGGTTTGATTCAAGCAGGGATGGATATTTTTCCGAAAAACCTCGGCCTGTTTTTTTCGGTTTTTTGTTCGATATTTTTCGGTTTTTTCCATAATCGCGGAAAATACTCGAACTCAAGTTCTGAGCATCCAAGCTTGATCTTATTATTCTTAACGCTTTCTTGCACTTCCTGAGCCTTTTCAGACCAGAAATACACGTGTTACATAGATATAAACCGCAGAACAGTGTCTGACGAGTTACATCAATAGACGATGATATGTGCGGATTTTCTTAGAGCGGTTAGCCGTTTTTGCACTTTATCATGTCCATTTTTGGTCTTTTCTTTTGTTTTTATAACAGTTTTGAGTCAATCTGACCTATTATTCATTGCTAAAAGTCCATTTTTTTTAAAGTTTAGTATTTATTTTAAGTAACTAACCAGGTAAGACTACCCGGCACGGGGGCTGAACAATCAACACGCCCCATGCCCCAGATGCAGCAATCAGCATGCAACGATAACAAACTGGCTGCACCGGGACGCATACGCCCCAGGGGACGGCTGTGTAGATGGGCCAAGAGGCGCGCCCAATTCCTCATTGGCACGGATAAGACGGCCAGCCTCAGACAACACCAGGTCAGAGAAGTGAGTCAGCGCGTTTAGAAGTTCAGCTGGTACACGCACGACATGCCAGCCTACGTGCCATCTTTGCGAAAAACACGGGCCGCGCCGAGGGGTGAACGTGTACAGTTCCGCCTCGCTACACACGCACACAGCAGTCAGTGGCCTAACCACTCGACCAGCGCGTTGGCTAGTCATTTTTAGCGAAAAAGATGACGTAAATAGGCTATATTTAGCTTCAGTTTTTTCCACGATTCGTGTTTTTTTCGACCTTTAGGAAAAAACGTTTTTTTTTTGGAAAAAAAAACACCTCCATTCATGGATGCAAGCAGTAGAAATTCAGGAATATGTGAAAATTGTTAATTTGTGTTAATTTGAATGCCTATAGAAATGGCGCTAAAATGTGAACTTTTTGTTTTTACTCTCATTTTCGCATGTGTTGCCAAGGGCTCTGCAAAAATGACGTCATCGGTTAGCGGTTAGGGCA